>JAKCPI010002588.1:0-288704 GCA_023213315.1 Euborellia annulipes
AAAAGCGGAAACGGGGGCAGCGGAGGGAGAGGAGGAGGAAGAGAGAAGAAGAAATCTTCACATTCGCGTGATACTAACAGTTTATAATAATTATAATAATGTATAATAGAGAATGGAAGATCTTCCTCCAATCTCCCGTCTTCCATATCAAAATTAAATATTTATTTTGGTTAAATTTTGTGTGTAGAATTTATTAAACTTCTTCTTCTTTCTTTAAATGGCTTGGACTTGTGGCCAGCGAACAAATTTATAAGTTTTAAATAAGTTGTTTTTATTCGTATTCTATTATTATCTATTTCATATGGCAGTTTTTCGAAATGTTTATATTTGTAAATACCATATTAAATAGACTGACCATATTGTTTTGTGACAAAAACGTAATGTCAAAAAGGTGTTATAAAATGAAGAGACTAGAATTATAAGGCGTCTTTGGACAATTTTTTTTGTATGCCATTTACGTCATAAAGGTTATGATAGCATACAAAAAATGGTTCATAGACCTTTTCTAATTCTCGACTCTTCAAATATTATGTATTCATAAAAAAGTAAGATGATAAAAAAGTTTTATTATATAAACATAGTAATTCTACAAACAACGAGAAATAAATAAGACGCGGTTGTTTTCTACAAAAACTATAGTTTGTTAAAAAAACCGGGACAAAATCGATATTTTTATTAAAACGTCGGCCGCGAAATATGAAAGCAACGATACTGTCCCTTTCAACACGGTACTTATGGTCACCCGAATATTAAATGGCATATGCAGGACACAAAACTTTTAAACAAAATCGGCCAAAGAGTACTAGTATTTTACTGAAGTACTTTTTCAGTTTTTTGATTTTCTCAAAATTCGCTCCAACGATTTTGCTTCAAAATTCAAAAATCAATTATTTTTTAGATGCAAACGAATTAGAAATAATAAAAATCATCAATGAAGTAATACGATTTTCAATTTTGGATTTATACACATTTTATTGATAATTTTTATTTTTGTATAATACAATAGAATAAAAAGAGCTTGCTTTTTAATAAATTCTACATACAAATTTAATCAGAATAATTATTGAGATATATTCAAAATAAATATGTTGTTTTAATATTTAAGAAAAAATAAAATAATACTTCTTTAAAATGATTTTTCTCTTCTACTTAGATTTTTTTATATTATTAAAACTTTATTTTAGATATTTAAGAAATATATATATATAAAATTTATACAGGGGCGTATATAGAAATTTTTTTCGGGGGGGGGCCCGAACTCAAAAATTTTTCTGAGGAAAATTTTTTTTTTAGAAACTATACTTTTTTTCACAGGAAATTTTTTGAGGAACATTTTTTCTATTGCGGAACCAAAGTTGTCCATCCTACGGAAAAATTTGTTGCGCTGATGTCTGTATATCCCTATATATGTATATGTGTTTGGGAAATTTCGGGGGGGCCCGGGCCCCCCTCGGCCCCCCCCCCCTTAAATACGCCCCTGAATTTATATATATATAGGATCTATAAGTTTTCTATTTTGTTTTTTAAGTTCTGATATCAGTGAGTATCCTAATAAAAAATGTGACAGGTTGCAGTAATAAAATAATGTTAGTTTATAATCCGGAGAGAAGTTGCTGTTGATGTTGCGAGTTGGAAAAGAGCAAGTACAGGAGCAGCAAAGAAAAAAATCCCTTGGATGCCGAATACGAGACAAAATTTATTCCTCCAAGAAACAAGTATGCTGGGACGATAGAATTAAGGTTATGGAGAAGAAACAACCAGCGACTGCTTCCCACGTTAAAATTAATTTGCAGATATTTCGGTGTGTATCAAATTATACGATTGTGGAGCGTTAAAATGCATCGGGCTCGCGTACTAAAGTACGGCGGTTTTGGGGAACATGGGTAATAAGAAAACTCGTGAATATTAATGTCCAAAGAGATTAAAGGAATACTATTCATGATCAAAAGGTACCGACAGATGTTCGAGGGAGAAAGTTAAAACAAACCTTTTAGTTTTATTTCATTTTATTTGTTGTTTGAATGATACAGATTTGCAATATTTTCTCAAAAATTCAAGAGACTCTCTCAATACAATTTTCAAATCTTGGGCTCGTCGAAGATCTGCAGTTCTTGTACGCAGGTAAACGAAACCAGTAGTTCCTTCTCAAAATAGCAAACAAAAGTCTAAAGGGTTGGAGTTTGGCTAGGGAATATTACTGCTTGAAGAAAAATCTTTAGAGAAAACATTCGTGAAATTGCAGCTTCTTTTTATAAAAACAATGAAATAATCACATATACAATCATGGGTATGAGGATTTCGGACGCCTTAGGACCTTAGGAAATTTATTGTAGAAGAAGAAATTTCGCCTTAGTGTAGTTTTTATGAATAATTTAATAAACAATTAATTACTATACTATTTGTTTACAAGATATTATTTTTTGCAGAAATTCGTCCGAGTAGGATAAGCAAAAATTTCACTTAATAAAGTTGATAAAATGTGATTTAATTTGACATCACAATAGAGTAGTCATAGATATTATAAGAAAATAATTAAGAAACAAATTTGACAATGTGCAGCAACGACAATAGAATTTAGCTATCGAATAAAAAGTATTAATCCTAAATCAAGAAGTCGTGATCTGGAAACCCCATCTGAAATAAAAAAAAAAAGGTTTAATCACAATTATCTCTTCAAAAAATGATGATGAAAAAAATTCTAACTTTGTACCTTTTCGTCTCCAAAATTCAGAAAAAAATTAAGTTCTACAATATTGGAACAAATCAAATAAATTGCTGACAAAAAATTGAAAATAGAAGACTCAATTTTGTGAATGCGAGGTTATAGACTTCATTCATGACTGCAGCAAAAAATAAACAAAAGGGATAGAGCGAATTTTGAAGAAAGCGAGAAAAACTAAAATGCATCAGGTGCAGCTTAAGATATCAAATTTGAGTATCAAATGTTTTTCCTTTATTGTGAGATTTTTTGTTCCTTTGCTTTAAAAAAAAGCTAAGAAAAATTTATATATTTTTTTTTCTTCAGATGGTTAAAAAAAACCATAATTAGAATGAAGATAATGTGAATTTGAAAAATTTTAAAATATAATAAATGAAGAATGGCGAATCGGAAAAGAATATACAGGCGAAAAGACTGTGTGAATGTGAGTGTGAATGAGAAAAAAGTGTGAATGTTTTTTTTTTTTAAAAAACAAAAAAAAAAAAAAAATCTTTTTAATAAAAAAAAGTCCAAACAATAGAGCTTTGCATTGTTTGAAAAAAATTCTATCCTTTTCAAACAAGGCTCTACCTAGTTAAATTTATATAGTTATACAATATCAGTACATTATAAAAATTTAAAGTTTATATGGTCTAAAAGACCGAAGGAACTTTAAAAAGTTTTTAGAATATTTTCATTATATCTTTAGTCTAATGAAAAATTATTAAAAAGAAAAAAAATATTTTTTGTGAGTTTTGATTATTTATTTCTAATTTAATAAATCTAATTTAAAAGAATGAATTTGTTGAACCCAGACCTGAATTCCCAACAAGTTGAGAAATTATATATATATATATATTTAGATTTTGAGTTCAACATAATTATTTTAAATCACATTGATGAGAAATATATATATATTCATCTTGAAGAAGAATTTAGGTCTGGGTTCCAACAAAATAATTATTTTAAATCAGATTTATTAAATGTGATGAGAAATTTATATATATTGTATAAATAGTTGGACAAATAACCAATATTCAAAGAAAATCTTTTAAAAGGTTGTACTAAAATAAAAAGAAAAGTGAATAAAGTATATAAATTTTGGTTTAGACTTTATTATCAAGAAACTGACAGTTATGTGTTCAGAAATGTTAGGAATCATTTCATACTCATGATATTGATATTAGAGCACAATATGATTTTTAAACACCTGACATTCAGTTACTTGATGATGAAAAGGAGCTTTCCTTTATCTGTTGCTGTATATAAAACAAAAAATATAAAACTCACCACTTATCTCCAAGCATAGAAGGATAGGCCTGCAGGTTGACAAGTGGAAATTGAACCAAGATTCTGAAAATAAAATAATTATCAGATTATATGGCGTGATCCTATATGACGGTAAGTAAATTTTATTAAAATTAGGAAGTTTTCAGGGAGAAATTCACCCTCCCTTCCCATTATTATTCTAAAAAGAGGTGGCAGTAAGCCAATTTGATCGAGATATATGCCAAAATAAGGAAAATTTTGAAGAAATACAAGGACCACATTAACCATTAAAAATATATATTTTTACTTACTTTTTGGGTTTTTTCTTTCTCCATTGCTCAATTTAGATGACAAAAACCTTGCGTCTGACCTATTCTGATTGAGATAAGTAAAGAAATTTATTAAATGGAGCCAAATATTATTTTATTTTTAAATCTCGCCCTCACGGCTGACGTTTCGGCCCGTGTCTAGGCCATCTTCAGAGCCGGCTGGCAATAATCAAAATGTGTGTAATAATATTTGGCTGCATTCGTCTTGTTTTTTTTTGACTCCTTCATCATTAAGCCTACAGCCACAGATCTTTTTCGTTATTAAATGGAGTTGAAAATAATAAAAAATAATTTTATCGAAAATTGTTATTTTTTTTTTTTTTTAATAAAACAAATGATAAAGGGGCTAACTTCAGATGATAATTGAAAAAAAAAAACAAAGAATAATTTTTTCGGTTAATCTTCAGAATAAAGTGGCAAGCCTTCGCACTGGCTGACTAGTTTACACTTTTGACCACTTTTGACATTAGGCTCAACATTCATGAATCTTTCGTTTTTTTTTCATTTAGGCATGCTATTTGTTTTGTCACTAAGGCCGAGAATTCCCTAGTTTTTTTAAATTTTCTTTAATCGAAGGAAACCGAACTGCAACCGAAGGACCGAAACAATTAGGTCGTGCCCCCAGAAGTTGTTGTGTCACTAGTGTCGACTTCGGTCTCGGTTTCGGTCCGGTTCAAAACTAGTCTCAGTTCAGTTCAAAACCATCCAGTTAGAAGCTATTCGGTAAAGCCCTTAAAACTAAATTCTTCAGTTCCCTTCGGGCCCGAAAATTTATTTTTAAAAGCTACCGAATCGCTTCTAACTGGATGGTTTTGAACCGAACTGAGCCGAGCCGAACCAAATCGATATCGAACCGAAGCCGAGAATTCCCTAGTTGTTTTGAATTTTTTTCTAAAAATAAAAAGAACCGAACTTAAAACCGAGGGGGTCTCCGAGCCGCCTCCGGCGGCTCTCGGACAAGGGATCCCTTGCAGGTTCTTTAAAATATTCTGGATGAATATTTTTAAATCTAAAACAGAACCGACCTTAATTAACCGAAGGTCTCGAGCGCCGCCTCCGGCGGCTCTCGGACAAGGGATCCCTGCAACTTCTTTAATATATTCTGGATGGATATTTTTTTATTTAAATTTAAATATAAGAACCAAAAGACACGGGTCTCCATCGGTGGCCCGCGGACCCAAAGATGTTCTTAATAAGTGTAGCAAACTCGAGCCTTTTTACTAAAAAAAAAAAAAAGTCAGTGAATACTTTAACTTTTAATACAACATGAAGTTAGCTCCTTTATCGTTCAATATTAAAAAAATAAACAATTTTCGATAAAATTATTTTTTGGATATTTTCAACTCTATTTAATAAATTTCTTTACTTATCTCAATCAGAATAGGTCAGACGCAAGGTTTTTGTCATCTAAATTACAATGGAGAAAGAAAAAACCCAAAAAGTAAGTAAAAATATATATTTTTAATGGTTAATGTGGTCCTTGTATTTCTTCAAAATTTTCCTTATTTTGGCATATATCTCGATCAAATTGGCTTACCGCCACCTCTTTTAGAATAATAAAGGGAAGGGAGGGTGAATTCTCCCTGAAAACTTCCTAATTTTAATAAAAATTTACTTACCGTCATATAGGATTTAGCATCTTGAAGAAGAATTTAGGTCTGGGTTCCAACAAAATAATTATTTTAAATCAGATTTATTAAATGTGATGAGAAATTTATATATATTGTATAAATAGTTGGACAAATAACCAATATTCAAAGAAAATCTTTTAAAAGGTTGTACTAAAATAAAAAGAAAAGTGAATAAAGTATATAAATTTTGGTTTAGACTTTATTATCAAGAAACTGACAGTTATGTGTTCAGAAATGTTAGGAATCATTTCATACTCATGATATTGATATTAGAGCACAATATGATTTTTAAACACCTGACATTCAGTTACTTGATGATGAAAAGGAGCTTTCCTTTATCTGTTGCTGTATATAAAACAAAAAATATAAAACTCACCACTTATCTCCAAGCATAGAAGGATAGGCCTGCAGGTTGACAAGTGGAAATTGAACCAAGATTCTGAAAATAAAATAATTATCAGATTATAATATTTGTTTATATTATATATAAATGCTAATTTATTTGTTATTATATTAAATGATGTTGGAATAATAAAATATTAGGGCTGATGAGAGGAAGAGTCAGATAAGGAGAACACAATCTGATCCTTCCTTTGCCTTTGATTATAATTCATTTTGAAAACAATTTAGTAATTTAAATAATAATAAATATATATAGAGGTCAAATAAATTCAATCAGATGAGACTTATTAAAATGGAAAAGCCATCAGAAATTAATTAATAATAATTATATATAGAGGTCAAATAAATTCAATCAGATGAAATTTATTAAAATGGAAATTGGAATAATAGACATATATTTATTAAGTAATAAATTACTAATATTTAAAATCAATTTATACCAAATTATAAGTGATTAAAACAGAGAAATATTAAAAAATGAGAATAAATTTAGCAAAGGCAATCTGCTGAATTAATTAAAGTGATATTTATTATCTGATTGAATTTATTTGAAATATTCAATCTAAATAAATATAAGGACAAATTGAATGAAATATTAAATAAATTACTGACCTTATAAAGTGAAAACATTAAAGATAAAATATGATAAAACGAATGACAGATGATACCATTGGCGGGCGATGACAAGTATGAAATTAAGAGACAAGACATTCAAATTAGTCAAGTCTTTATATGAAGAGACCTGATGAAAAATAAAATTTAAATGTTAGTTAAAATAATAATCAAATATTTAATGAGTTTAATTATGCATATTTCTTTTTAATAAATGAAATTAAATAAAAATTTTTTTATTTAGAAATGAAAAAAGTGAAATGTAAATCTAAAATTTTTTTTTACATTTTTAAATATTAATATTTTTTTTTCTTTTAAAAATATTTAAAATATTTTAGTTTTAAGGGTTTTAATTTAATTTAAAAAATTTCTATTTAATTTCTAAAAAAATAAAATTTTCAAAAAAAAAAAAATTTATTTAGGGCATAGACATGGGGGTAACTAGGGGGGGGGGGGGGGCCTCAAAGAAAAATTGAAAGAATATGGGGTCCAGGGATGGAGTCTTCCAGGCCCCCCAGAGGATGGCTGGTGCCATCCCCCCCCTTCTCCCCAGCCAGTTACGTCCATGGCTTTTGGGGGTTAAACCCCCCATGGGACCCAAGCATGTTATATTTAATACAAATTATATTTATATAGGGTAAGAGAAAGTAAAATATAATAATTTTTACTCTAGCTAAAAAACAAACCAAATGTTATAAATAGGCCCTAAAATAATCTTAAATTTTTGAAAAAAATTTCTTGATTCCCCCCCCCCATCAAAAATTTCTGGCTACGCCAATGGTCCATGGGCATAGATAATAGATATAGTGAATTAGGAAGATAACTCCAGGGAACTGACTGTTAAGAATAGGAATTATTAACAGATAAAATGCAGACCTTCGAGAACAATGTTCTGTATAGTTACTCGTATAATGTAATAATCTAATTTGAGAAAACAGTATATCATATATATATTATATATTAATAAGATGACAATCTGTGACCAAATGTATGGAGGAAGGACGTATAGAATTCAGGAACGATAGGCCCAAGTTTCTTCTGAAAAAAAAAAACATTCAATAGTTACACTATTTTATATTTTGTTTTTTGCACATTTATCACAATTAGGATTTATCAAATTTTCTTTTTAAATTTGATAATAAAACTCTATATATATATATATATATATATATTTTTAATATAAAAAAAAAAACTATTAAATTCTACCCTTCGTTTACTTATATAATATATATATATATATATATATATATATAAAGCAAATAAAAAAAAGATGCTAAAATAATTAAATAAAATTTTGATACCATATAACTACGATTAAAATTTTACTAAGATAACAAATTGTAATTGACTTTATTTTTGCGAGTCTCTTTATAGACAATATTTTTTTAATATTATTTACAAAATTGTAACAACTAACTGTGATGATCAACAATAATCATTTTTTTTTTTTAGATTATATAGTCTAAAATCTCACTATAATTATATATAGGTTTATAAAGATAAAAAAAAATCACCAGAAAAAAGAATAACTTTAAAAAATAAAGTGAATCACGAAAAAGGAAAATATATAAAGTATATAAATTTAAGTTTAAAAAAGATTTAATTGAACATGATGAAATTTTTATAATATATAATAAAACTTTGGAAGTTTTGCAGAATATAGTTGTTGTATGGAAATGATTAGAAAAAGAGGGAAGAGGATCACAGAGAAGAAGAGAGCATGTACAAGAAATGAAAGTTTGTAGAGCAGATAGGGCAATCAATAATGAGTTAAAACAATAACAAATAATCGGAGGTGCATAGCTGATAATATGTAGTTTAAAGGTTTCTGGATTTCTCCAATGAGCAAGCAGCTAGTAGTTTTTCAATTTATATTTATTAATTAATGTACCAGGGCAGACGTTTCGTTCGAATATAGGACCATCCTCAGGGTCAAGGCATTGAACCTCCAGTGGTCATATTGGCAAAAGACATTATTAATTTAATAAATTTAATGACTAAATTCGATAGAGTGTATCTACAGTACTATGGACAAAGTGAGTCTTTTGCTGATGTCTTTTGCTAATATGACCACTGGAGGATTACTAGCTGCTTGCTCATTGGAGAAATCCAGAAACCTTTAAAATAACAAATAATTAATTAAAATGAAGTATTTCAGTCGTTAATACTATTTCCCCAAAGAATTTAAAAATAAGAAAAAGGATGAAACCTATAGGCGCACACTCTTAAATCAGGCCCTGGTTAGAATATGTGTCAAAGATTCTTACAAAAATGTATAATACAATTTTGGGAAAAGAGCATCTGATCCAATCACATAGAGAGGAAATCTGTATCAATTCGGGAGAATATATATTCAGAGAAGAAAGGCAGGAGTAGCAAACAAAGTGATGAAACAAAGATAAAATTTTGAATGGGTATAAACTAAGAATTATATATATATATATACCGTATTAATAATTTGGGAATATAAAATATATCTTTTTCATTATGGATTCACCCATGTTTAACAGATTTAAAAATAATTTTCATATAAACTCCGGTAATTAGAAAACCGGTGCTTTCAACATAATAGGGCCGCTACATAAACAGCAGCGGATAAATTTGCTTCTGGATGCTTTAAAATATTAAAGGATCCTTAAAACTCACGTATTTAATATCTGCTACTTTAGTGAAGTTTTCAAAAAAAAAAAAAAGTAGATGAAATAAAAACAAGACTTGTTTTTATTGTTATCTGTATTACGGCCTTCCTCCACATTGTCTTTGAAAAAAAAGTGATTAAATTTCATCATATTCAATTAAAGATAAAAAAAAAGTACGCCTTTTTATTAAATTTAATTTAATAAAATTGGCAAACAAAGTTGCAAGTTACTAAAAATGTATATATATAAAATCGATAAAATTTAGGGAAGGGTTAAAAGACAGGAAAAGAAGATTTTATAAATAAAAGCTAGTATATATAAATAAATATATATTTATATTATATATATTAATATTTATAAAATCAAATAGCACAAATTTTATCAATAAAATAAATATATTAGGGATGAAAGAAGAAAAGGTTAATCCAAAATTCACTAACTATTGATATTGGATGTTTGATAAAATATATTTTTAAAAAGAAAATTAAATTTTTATTTCCTTCATATGACTATTTTCCACTAAATCAGGAGATTGAAGTTAAGGGGGAGTAGTAGTGAAGTTGTTACGCATGTTTTTGCCGATAAGATGGCGTTAAGTGTCTTAAAAATAAGCCAAAAAAACCACCTATTATGAAAAATTGCCAAGATATGTCAG
Organism: Euborellia annulipes; assembly: GCA_023213315.1. Classification (NCBI taxonomy): domain Eukaryota; kingdom Metazoa; phylum Arthropoda; class Insecta; order Dermaptera; family Anisolabididae; genus Euborellia; species Euborellia annulipes. The sequence goes on from JAKCPI010002588.1 coordinate 10,236, forward strand.
AATGGTAGCTAAAAATATAATGCATTTGGTTGAAGCATAAAAATATATAAATATAGGCCAGATATAGGCTAATAGGAGAACTGATTAAAAAGGGTGTTAGACTAGCCTGCCATCTTTTGCAAGAGTGCTGAACTATTTGACAGTTAAATTTTAAATAAATCATCTAAGCTTATTTAACATTTTTTTTAATATGTGAATTTAATTCATTTAAAAAAAAACCGCATTGAAAAATTTCTTATAATAGTCTAGTTTTTTTTAAGTACGTTTAGGCCACTCCTGCACCCCTTAACTAAAAGCGTGCTGTGATTGTTCGCATAAATAAAACTCAAATATAGTTGTGATAGAAAAATAATGATTGTGAAAGGAAGATGAATAGATAATATAAGAAAGAGCAGGGGGGGGGGGGGGTACGAGATTGATTGGCACTAGTTTAAAGAAGGGATGAATGGAAAAGGGAAGTTAATTGGAAGATGAACATGCTTCTATAATAATCATTTTTTCCTTTTAACTTTACACCAGAAGTACGTGTGAGAAGTGATGTCCTAGGTAATTTATGCGTGACAAGTCAGTATCAGCACACATTCAGAATTTTTAATTAAGTGTTAGAAGTCTTGAAGGTCTGTCTTATTGTACTTCTAACTCCATTTTTGTCTGAACAATGAAATTAATTTTTATTGGTAAGAAAATTTGTGCTATTTGACTAAGCTAAAATAATAAATTCGGCTCTATTTTGATCAAGGCTCCCTGAGTTTTTAAAGAGGCAAGAAGAAAGGTTTGATTTTACTTTTTTTTGACTAGTATTTTTAGATCAGAAGATTATTTCGTCTTCGGCCTCGTTGTTTCAACCATATAAACAAAAGTTGGCAAACAATTGGCCAGAGAATGGCAACTGCGAGTGTTGGATTGTTGAATTGCAAAAACCATCGATTTCGTCTTTTTCCTGACACCACAGAGTTTTGTTGAGATTGTTTGTGAGCAATTTCCATATCACGAAGTCGTAGAGTGACACAATCAAGGTCTTGACGGAGTCGAGTGACGGCATCCCAGAGTTGATTCGTTACAGCGTTATCAATAACTAGTGAAGGAGACGGAGGTGACGTGTGAAAATTATTCACTAATCCTAAAGAAAAAAAAAATTAATGTGTTATTTATTTTTATAAAGGCACTTTAGGAGGCAACCTGTTCACATGTTTTTGCCGATAAAATGGCTTTTGGGGTCTTAAAAATTTAGCCAAAAAGCTCAACTAATACGAAAATTTGCCAATTTGATTTTTGTTGATCTTATATATCATTAATAACAGCATAAAAATATATAAATATAGGCTTTAAGTGATCAAATAATGCCGGCTGTTAGACTAGTCTGCCATCTTTTGCAAAAGTGCTCAACTATTTGGCTGTTAATTTTTAAATAAATACGAAATTTATTTTTGACTTTGTCACTACTTTATTTAATTATTATAGGTTGGATATTAATGATTTTACATTTTTAGATTAAAAAAAATTACAATTTTCCTAATAGAGTTTTTTGCATTTTCTATAAATATAAAAAATATATTTTTTAATTAATCGTAATTAAAAAAAAACATTCTATAATGTAAAATGCTCACGAATTTCATTTAAAAAAAAAAAAAAAAAAAGAATACTTTAAAATAACTCACTTAGTTTCGGACTAAAAATTCAATGTGCCCTCCTGAAGCCCCAAGAGGCAAATAAATTTTTAATAATAATTTTTTTTTTTTTTGCCGTTGTTATTAAATGGAGAAATAAATAGCGCCGCCATTAGTGGTATTAAACTAAGTATAGTTAATGGATGTTGTTGTTCCAGATAAGATTTAATTAAGCCATAAACGAAAATATATTCTTACGATTTCCATGTCGAATCACAGTAGGAGTCTTTTGTATTCCGTTCGATAAGGGTCCATTTGAATAGACTTTGGTACTTGACGTTGAGTTAGATCTCGGCTCTGGTGCTGACTAGAGAAGAAAATGAAAAAAAAGAGAATTAATAAAAGTAAATAAAACAACTAAATTTAAAAAAAAAATGAATAAAAAAAAAAGAGAACATAAATATTTCAAATATAAATTTTTCGGCATCTAGATTACGTCCCTATTTATTTCAATCGAGATCAAATAAAACAAATTCTTGACCCGTGGCTCAGGGGTAAAGCATTGATTAGCTTCTTGTGCAAGAGCTCAGGGTTCCCTTTCCGTCTCAAGTGAAAAAAAATTTATTTTAATTAGCTACCAATCAATTGAAAAAAAAGCGACTGCATCTAAAGGACTTCAAATGCCGAAAAGAGCTTAAACAAATTTAAAAAAAAAATTAAAAAAAACCCAAACCTAAAATGCTAATTTACATAAAAATTTAATTGTAATGCATGTTAATATTAATAAGCTTGTTCAGCCTATTAAGAAGTTATGACTAGTATATTCGTCAGATTTAGTTTTATTACTCAGTTAACATGACGAATATATTTACAATGAATAAATTAAATGGGTAACTTCGAACTATCAAGATGTACTCAATGGTCGAGGGGTTGATTGTTCACATTACTAAGCGGGACTTGGATCCCCAAAAGATATAAATAAACATGTTAATTTTCGTAATTCTATTTCAAAGTGTTGTATATAATTTGCATCGAGACATAATCATTTCAATGAGATATTCATATGCATTAAACTAACGAATGGGACTTAACGAGTCCAAGGTTATTCAGGCACGGCGCAAGGCCCATGCGAACAGCCGCGAGGAAATTCCTACTAATAATTAATTAATATCTTTTTCTTGCAAGATAAAAAAATTCATACAATCGTCATTTTTGCTTCAACGCATATGGGCACCTTGGAAAGAGTTATATACTACGAGGGCAGGTCAATAAGTTCGTGACTTTTTGAATTTCCCGTCTGGCAACACTGCTCATGTCAGCAGGCAACTATCAGATTCTGACTCCTGTCGAAATTTGAACCAGCTGGGTCTTTTAGTTTTTGTTTGGTATCCATTAATAGCAGACTACCTCGTGATTTGATAAGAAAATGGAAAAAAGTGAATTTCATGTGCTCATTAAGCCTCCCTCATCCCCCCCTAATCTCCGGATTTAGCCCCGAGTGACTATTTCTTGTTTCCAAACCTGAAAAAATGACTCAGCGGAAAGAGATTTGACTCCAACGATGAAATCATCTCACAAACAAATAGAGTCTACCTATTTTGATGCCCTCGACAATTCTTATTTTTTGGAAGGGATAAAAAAATTGGAGAAACGTTGGACAAAGTGTATATGGCTCAATCAAAGGAGACTACATTGAAAAATAAAATAATTTTTTATCCAAAAACCTGTGTTTCATTCAAGAAGTCACGGGCTCATTTACCTGCCCTCGTACCTCCAAAACATACACACACAGATATGTATGTAATATGTATATATATATTATGAAAAACATAACCAAGTATTTATTAATTTAAATAAGCGAAAAATGTAGGTACCGCCGGGAGTCGCACCACGGATCTGTCGATTTACGCTCAACATGCCCTACTATTGGACCACAGTACCGCACTCGCTTATTTAAATTATGCTCTATCATAATCGATCGTAAATCGACAGATCCGTGGTGCGACTCCCGGCGGTACCTACATTTTTCGCTTATTTAAATTAATATATATAATTCTTTGTATATATATTGACGCCATATTTTGATTCCGCTTGTCCCAAAAACTGTCTAGATCCGACCCTGAGGTTATTTTAACATAATTTGTGAGTATATTACTTTGCTGGTGGATTAAGCAGATTAAGCAACCCCTGACCCAAAATTTATTTCAATTGATTTGGCTACCAATCAAGTGAGACAGCAAAATAGGATAATCACAAAATATGTTAGATAATCTACAGTAGTTTGAATAAATGTTCAAATTGGTACACCAAAGACTCAAACTTTTTACAATTACATAAAATAAATTTTGGACGAGAAGGACATTAATTAAAAAACAAAATATAGGCCTATACATAACTAGGTCAACGCCACTGACATATGAATGACCCCTTCATTTCTTATAATTCTATTCAAATTTTAAAATTCATTTTCTTCCTCATAATATAAAAGCAATAAAAAATAATTATTAAAAAAAATTCCATTAAAATTTTTACCTTAGAAAAACATTTGTCTGCAAGTTTTAATTTAGTTTAATTTATTCTGTAACCGTTTTCTTTAATATGGCTACAGAATAAACCGAAATAAATTAACATAATTACAATAAAAAAAATTATTAGAATAGAATAGTTTTGATTGAAATAACTCGACCTCAACTGTATCTATGAATTCATCTTCCTCGTCGTCGTCTTCAGGATCTGGCGGAAGAGGTGAAGCAGAACAACTACTGCTAGCTGGACTCGTTTCTAGAGAGGAAGTAAACCGAGGAGCAGAAGCAGTGCCGTTTACACGATTTGGGGACGCCTCTCGTGAAGAAGCTAAAACAAAAAGACACTAGATAAAGTGATTATGACAAAAAATTAAAACAAATATTGGAGTTCTTAACTGAAAAGAGTTAGTTGAGTTTTTTAATTAATTATTGGTCAATTATTTTTTTTTCTGACAAAGAATGAGGATATTAATTGCACCCTCCCCTCTCACGTTCAAACGAGTGGTTGCCCCCCCCCCCCCAACAAGATGTCTGGCTATGCCCAAGTAGTAATGTATTTAATAATCAAGATATATTATAAATTAATCAGCAAATTATTAATACAAATAATTTGATGATTCCAAGGATAAAAATCCCTCAGAGTTCAGGGATATACGGTATTTTAAAAATATTTTTTGTATGGTCTAATAATGGGGCCCGAAATAAAGGTTTGCGGGGGGGCCCAGCTAAAAAACGTTACGCTAGTGTTCCCGACAGTATGGTACATTTGAATGGGTCGTTTTGATAACTTACCTACCCCAACATTAAAATAGCCTCCCTATGGGGAAATACATGGTGTGTGTCCTTCAGCATTAAAATAGCTGAAGGACACACACCATGTATTTCCCCATAGAGAGGCTATTTTAATGTTGGGGTAGGTAAGTTATCAAAACGACCCATTCAGATGTAAAATTTATAAGTATGGGAAAATATTTATATTTTGTTACCAGAGCAACCATTTCTCCTTGCATTTTAGACACAAATCAAATTTTTTTTTTTTTTAATTTTATATTAAAAATATTTTTCTCGCACCTGGATGGGGGGGGAGGGAAATTACCCCCTTTACTCAGATTTAAATAAAAAATCGATGGATATTTTCAAAAGGACTTAAAACTCCCTAGCAAACTTAATCAATTGAGCACATTTATTTTTAAGGTCAAAGGATAAAATGTGTACAATAAATCCTAGAGACAAGAGTGTACTAGGGGGTTGTTTTTTTCTCTCTTTTTTTAAATTTTAATAGAGATGCCAGCTGAGAGAAGAGAGAAAAACCAAACTTAAAGACCATTTAAGAAAAAAATTTTCTAAATTTAAATTGTTGAATGAAAATCCTGGCCAAGCAGTGGCGTAGCGAGCTCAACTCGCGCTCGGGGCACAATACCTTTTTAGCGCCCCCCTTCCCCTCCATTCGAAAACCATATATTATTATATGTAAAATATACAAAATTATTATATTACACTGGCACTAAATTTAAAATATATTTTCCTGAAATCAATTATAATAAAAATAAAAATTATCCAGAATTTTTTTTGTTTTGCGGACCATTTGGTGCCCCTTTGTGTGTAGCGCTCGGGGCATGATGACCCCCCCCCCCCTTGTCCCCCCCTCATCGCTACGCCATTGTGGCCAAGTTCTTGGCTATAGTGCCAAAAGGTATTTTATTCAATTCATCAAGTTAAACATAATACAACAATTCTTTGAAATATGGTAGTAAAAATTTTGATTAGAGTTGTTTAATATTTTATACATTTTCTATTAGTTTGAAAATATAAAAAATCAACAACATAAAATTCCAGAATATATTATTATATAATGTTAATGTAAGGATATAAAAAACATTGACGTAAAGCCTCACAAGGCCAGGTGCCCTCTTGAAAAAAATGTACTATCCTATTATTATTAAAAAAAAAACCTTCATTTCACTTAATATTTAATTAAAAATGATAAATGTTTTACCGAAGGGGGAGCCAGGCCTAGAACAGACACGATCGATGAATTGACTCCCTACAACCAATTCCAAATCTGAAAGCGGAAATTGTTCAGCATACACTGCATCCAAACTGCCAAGAAATTTCGCCACGTTCTCTGTATATGACATTGTCTCGACTATCTGTAACAATTAAAAAAAAAAATTATTATTTATATTTCAAGGTTTGATTGGGAAACAAACAACCAACTCATTTTAAAATGGATTTAAATATTCCAAAATAATATTAGAAAGAGGGTAATTTTTTTTTGGGGTGGGGAGAACTACGTCCCTGAATGGACTAAGTCGGTGCATTCACCCCTAAGTTTATGAAATGTCTGTCAAAGAACACAAGGGTTTTGTTGATTGAACTTCAGCCATGAAGATGGTCGCATAGTCGACCGAAACGTTGCTGTGGGTTCTATAATAAAGAAATAAATATAGCTGCTTGACCTTTTAATTATTCTATTGTAATTTATTAAACATTTGATATGAAATAACCTCTACATTTCTAAGTAAATTTAACACAAATCCATATCATTTTAATAAATACTACAATTTAAATAAAACAAAGACAAAAATGTCGAAATTTTATTAAGGTGCGTGCTAATTTTGAGAGTTTCCAGTGGCCACCATTTTGAAGCTATCGACCTCAAAATATTTTTAAATTAAATCTATTTAAAATATCTACAACTTATAAAAGCCCTTTTTTTGATTTTCGAAAAAAAAAAATTTAGATTTATCACATTAAATAAAAGTTATTTTAAAAAAATTTGCTCTATCTCTTATAGATAATTAAATTAGTAATCATTGCGCTAAAAAATAATTAATTTTTTGCCTTTAAATAATTAGCTGGAATCTTCCAAATGAAATGGAATAAAATGTTTGTTTCCCTATAGGCAGAACTAACGCCATCTCTTGCAGCTTAGAGTAACCAGTTTCTCATTCGGCGTTTAACGGTTTTGCAAGAAGCGCATCTTATTAACGCCAAATTTCTAAAATTTTAAAATAATCTATGCATTCAGTTTTTCTCTGTCTATTTTATTGTTAATTGAAAAATCGACATTTTTGTTTTGTTTTTGAAATCTAAAACAAAAAGTTTTAATATTTTAAGATTCTTTAAAAGATGTTAAGAATACCTTGGCAAGTTCAGCAACATATTTGTCCATCGCTTCCTCACGTGGCATATTTCCTAATTTACGCCAAGCGTCCCATTTGAGTTTTTTGATCACCTCCCAGAAAGCTGGTTTCGATTGGGCGCATGGTCCTTCAGTGGCTTGTTTAAAGAATGCATAAAAACGTAACATCAACTCATTTGACGGCGCATATGATCCTAAAAATAAAAAAAATATATTAATAATGATTTAGGAAGAGGGTAAGGTGTCCTGCGTTTGTCCCTTATACAAGAATTAAATATTTCATCTTTTTTATTTTCATTACATTCTCAGAGTCACTCTGAGTTGACAGAGTGTTCAGAATTCTTTCCATGCGATTTTCATATCCTGGATATCTGAACCTGTTTTCAGTCAATCAATTGCCAGACGAGCGTCAGAGGTTTAAAACATACATTTTTCCTAACTTAGGGAAAAGAAAACCAATTCAATATTCAACATTTTTATCGGTCAATCAACGTAGAGACATTTATTTATAAAATTTTCTATGAGTAAAACTGATTATTTAATTTCATATTCTAAAGTTTAACGTTGAATGAATGAATTAAAAAGACTAAATTGATAGGACATTCACACTAATAAAGTGAATAAAGACTAATCCAAGCGGTAAACGGTAAACTTCATCGACGATATAAGTTTTCCGAACCGCTAATAGCATAAATAAAATTCTTAATTAATCAAAGGAAATTTTTTCTAAGCTCTTTAAATAAATCTTTGTTGCTCAGAACCGTAAGTGATCTCTTAAGAGAGACTTCTAAAAAATATACTTCTATGCTAAGAACTGTAGACAATAATAATCAATTTTAATTAATAGTCTATATTTATTAATTGATTAAAACTAAATTTTAGATTCCTTTTGTGAGTATCAAAAAAGTGCCCCATCTCTTCATTCGCTTTGCTACGCCCCAGTATATTAATATCTAGTAGTTTTGATAAACATATCAATTTTAATTAGAATACTTAGATTAGATAGAGCTATATTTGTTTTTAAGAAAAATTCTATTGATTTTTATTATATTAAATATTTCCAAACATACAGCAGTTTTTCATTAATTTTTTTTTTTTTTTTTAATTAATTAATTCATTCAATAAATAAATTAAAAATTAAAATGAAGACGAGAAATGCAAATAGAACGCTTATTGAATGTAAATCAATTTCATGATTGTTTTTTTTCAAGTATGGTTAATTTAAAAAAGAATTTTTTCTATTAAGTTTTTTTTTATAAAGTTAAACAAAGCCCTAAGTTGTAAATTTTCAAAATAAGAGATCACGTATTACTACAAGGAGCAATATGGGTAGTACTTGTAGCTACAGTAGAAAACGAATTCTAAATTTACATCCCAAAACCAGCCTCATTTTCCTAATCTTTCAAGATGTAACAAAACACGCCTTTAAAATGACTGATAGTATATATAAATAAATTATATAATCTTTATTTATTCAAAATAATTAGATGATAAATGTACAATACTTTATCAAAAATTTGATTTAAATTAAAATAAATTGTACCTTGGAATTAGAGATGTATTTGTCAGATAAATATAAATGATTGAGATTATATCTTAAAGTAGCTTTGCTTTTTCAGACAAATGTCTTAAAAGTACATGATGATAAAACAAATTTTCCCATATTTAATTCCCAGTGTTCGAATTAAAATTTTGTATTACTTCAGAAGCTCATTATAAAAATTTATATGATGACTTCATAATTATTTAGTCTTGCATAAATCATAAAATAAGATTGATAATTTCAATTCAACATTAACATTTCTCAACAAAAAAAAAAAAAAAAAAAACTTTAAAAGAACATTTGTGGTTAACCATGTATAAATTTGCAATTAGAAAGAAATATTTGTGATTAGAGTATTTTTGTTTCAATTAGTTGGTGTCTTAAATATTGTTGTGTAACCATTTGAGAGAAAAAAACTGGTAATAGTTTAGCTCAACCGAAAATCTTTCAAATAAAAACTAGTAAAATTCTATCAAGATGTTCAATTATTTATTAAAAATATATTTTTTTAATTTGTTTTAGTCATTTTCGACATCTGAGACCATTTAAACCCCTATTATTTCAAATGAATGGTAGCCAATTTAATTAAAATAATTTTTTTTTGGGGCGGCAAGCGAATCTGGGACGACAAGTTGATGTTTTCTCTCTGAGCTACGAACGGGTCACAGGTATTTATTAAAAATATATTTTAATTTTTGATCGATTTTTTTAATATATAAAAATAAGTAACTTTACGAAACTGTAACTCATATTTATTATATGGTCAAGAATTAGAAATAGTGCAGTCGTGGCGCAAGGGCCAGATGTGTTCGACAGTGGAGCCTTGAGCTTAGGCAACCAAAATGCTTAGCCGTCGGGCGTATTGTATTAAAAGTAACTTTCCCCTTTAGTTGCATTAAAAAAAGATTTATTTATTTTAGGAACCGACCGAATATTCTGTTTCGGCCAAAAAGTAACCGAAACTTTCGGCCGGCCTAAACCTGAGTCTGAAAAGATGGGATGTGAGACTCACATGCAAAAAAAAAAAAAAAAAAAAAAACAGTAGTTTAGCGATCATAACGAGTAATTCGTATAGCTAGATAAACAAATTGTAAAATAATGACTTGCTTAACGAGCGACGTTTCGCATAACGAACGGCTAGGAGAGGGGAAGTCCCTGATTGTGCTCATGATATATCAGTCTGTGTCTTAGCGGGGTGACAGTTCTATGGGGAAATGGGGAAATGTTATTGTCTCGCTTTACGAATATGATTCTGGAACGAATTATACACGTTAAGCGAGGTTCCATTTATCTACATATATTGACCATAGACATGAAATGAATTTTTTAGAAATAAATAATTCTCTCAGAAGTGGAAAAATTGTCAACTTGTAAGCTCTCATTTACATATTCCTTTCAAGAAAAAAAATTTTAATATTTACAAATATCACTTTCATTCCGTTAAACGCTTGGGGTATTTAAGAAAGTGAAAATGGAAATTTAACAATCGCTCTTGTTATTAAATTTCCAAAATAACTCAAAAATATCGCTCTAGTTTCAAATAAAGTCTATTTAATAATAAAAAATAATTTAGGATCAAAAAGCCATCGAACAATTAAATGGTTTCGACAGATGATGAGTTGGAAAGAGAAAAGATGAAAGATGCATCGTCACTTTCTTGCATAAAATAAGATTAAACGAATGACAATGAAGGAAGATATGAAGACCCTGACCGGCAAAAAAAGTCCCTCTAATTGGTGATTTATGTAACTTTTCAAGTTCATGGTGGTTATAATATTATTAGAATGAATCAATGTTTTTTTTACTCATAAAGACATTATTTGTTTAAACTTAAGACGTGTGTATATTTGGGTATTCAATCAATAATAAAGAGAAACAAGGCAGCCAAAATAAATAAAGAAAAATAAAAATGTCTTCTTTTTCTGCTTTATTGAATAACAATGTCAACGTTTCGGCCTTCATCAGGATCTTAAAATACAAATTATAACCGGCATTTGTTACATTTTTTTAAATGGCTTCTTTTAAAACTAGATATGATGAGTTTATTTATTTTTTTATAGATATAAGGTTAATTGAACATATCTATTAGGAACCGACCGAATATTCGGTTTCGGTTACGGTATCGGCCAGTTTCGGCCAAAAATCATGGTTTCGGCCGTAGTTTCGGTTTCGGCCAAAAAGTAGCCGAAACTTTCGGCCGGCCGAAACTTGAGTCTTAAAAAAAAAGGTCAAAGGATTTGCATTTGAAGGAGAAAAATTTTTTGTCTCCCTAAAAAAAGGTAAAATGATTTTCATGGAGGGGAAAAAATTTCAAAAAAAAAATATAAATTTTTTTTATAGGAAATACAAGTTTCGGTTTCGGTTACGGTTTCGGCCGAAACTAAGGTTGAGGCCGAATATTCGGTTTCGGTTGAAAATCTTGTTTCGGTCGGACCCTAATATCTATATAAAAAAATAAATAAATCAAATCACCAAATCTTGTATCAAACTAACAATTGTAAGCCATTAAAAAAAAAAAATGTAGCAGATACCGATTGTAATTTTATTTCGTTGTATTTTAAAGTCCTGATGAAGGGCCGAAGAAATGACTGAAACGTCGACGGCATTGTTATTCAATAAAGCAGAAAAAAGCAATCTTTTTTTTTTTATTTGCTTTGGTTGCCTTGTTTCTTCTCATTATCAATTATAAATTCAGCCACTACTCCTTGCAATAAACTCTTAAATCAGTTTTTCTCAAATTTTTTTCAAGTCTTGCATTGGAGACTGGTAATTTTTTTTTTTTTTCTTCAAAAAAAGTCAAAATTAATTCCCCCCTCACCTTAAAAGTGAATGGGGAAATGAAGGCCCGGTTTTTGGATTAGCGATCCCTTTCTACTAACAAAGTTCGCCTTTAACATAGGCAACCGCTGCCCTTAGGGATATAATTGGTGGTATTTAACAGGGGCAGAGAAATAATAATGATTTATTTTTTTTTTTTTAGAAAAAATTTACAAATTGGAATAAATTTGATTTTTCAAAATATTTTTAAGCATAATTGCTCCTGTTAAATAAAAATAAGTAATATAATCAAACGGATAACAATGAAAACATCACCATTTTTTAAAATATTCGGAATTAGAAATATAAATTTATATTCTTTAAAATTTATTTATTTGGGTGTGGAAGGGAATTATTTTTTGGATAAACCGAATCCCACATCGAAAAAAAAATTCTAGCTAATTTCTATTCCATAAATGAAACTTTATTTTTCAGTCTAGAATTTTAATTGATGATAATTTAAGAAAATTTATCTATTATACTAGGCTAGCAGTTTTACTTGTCGAACCATTGTTGTAGGTGGGTAATAATTAATTATTAGTTTTAATTAATAAATAACCCCCAAGAACAACGGTTCGATGAGTAAAACTGATAGCCTGGAATAATAGGACTGTCTCGTCTACAAAATATTAATATTAATTAAATTCATCATCCCAACCCATAATTTTGTAGTCACTTTGAGATTTAATTCCAGCATAAAATGGACCGCGAATTCAATCGAGTTCGGCATCCCTGATTTAGAGAAAGTGTTCTTCATTATTATTGCTCAAGATTTCTTTTTATTTACCGAAGTACAGTACAGTGAACTTTCAATCTCTATCTTGTTATACGAAAATATCAACAATATTTCTTTTCGATGATGAAATGAGTTAAAATACTTTTCCCAAGTATCTTTGGCATACACATGTTATAAATATTATTTTTGCAAGTATATGAGAATACAGAAAAGAAGCGATGGGGCAAATACTTAACAAATTAAAATTTTTGTAAATAAAATTAATTAAAAAATGTTTAAAACAAATTATTTACCGACCGCCTTCTTTCTCGGTATATTATGTTTATAAAGGAAGTTCTTTTGATGGTCATTTTTCATCTTATGTAATTTATTCATTAAAAAAATGGGTTGAGTGTTATAAAATCATATGCTTATATAAAAAAAAAACCAAACAAATTGAATGTATGTACTCAAAGTATACTCTCCCTTAATAGCCAAGAGTTTCTAAATAAGTATGTATTAATAATATTGGAGGGTTGGCAATCTGATCCAGGTGAGTGTTTAATCTAAAGAACTTTTTTTTTTTTTCCTTTTCCTCCTTTCAAATCTCGTTTGCTTTGCAAAGGAGAGGAGAGTGAGAGATTTTATTTGAGGTCAAACAGTTGCCGAATGAAAAGTTTCGACAAATGCATTCAGTTATCTTTATTTGTTATTCAAGCGAGAAAAAAAAACAAAAACAAATTATTAATCAAATTTGGAAAGTTTCAAATGTATTTTCAAAAATATGGAAAACAAATGATAATGTACCTATATAATTCACCTTAGGCACTAGTTTAAACATTTTTAATAATAATTAAAAGTAAACACTAAGTTTAGTTTAAAAAATTTGGTTTATGTACATTTCGATTTAAAATAAAAAAATCATCATCAGAACTTTATTACAATCTCAAACATTTGTAATAAGATTCTGATGATGAAGTTTTAACATCGAAATGTACCAAAACCAAATAAAACTCCTTTTTTTTAAACTAAACTTTGTGTTTAGTTTTAATTAAATGGTTTTAAAAAATTCCTAACAAATTTCAAATTAGTTGTAAGAATTGACAAAAGATCTGCTAGATCCATCGGACAAAATGCTTTTTTGGTATTTTGCAGCATCAGGAGCCCTATAGACAGGTAAATTATATGAGTCGATTTCGCTAATAATGTATCTGGACAGTGAAGTTTTTTATTTAAAGATATTTTTTTTTTTAATGTACTACATACATTTAGGACAAGTAGCGAGTCACTGGCCCTTAAATTATCATATCAGCTCTGCTAAGATTAAAGATTTTTTACAAAAATAAATTAATTAAATTATTTTCAAAAATTGTGTAATTATTAAAAACAGATTTATTTTAAAGAAATTAATTTTATAATCAGATTAGCAGGTAATTTTGGTTGACGGTCCCGAGTTAGCTTCCCGTCGCAAGCGAGAAAAAATTTATTTCAATTGAATTGGCTACCAGTGGCGTAGCCAGGGGGAGCAAGGGGGTCATCATGCCCCGGGCGCTACTCACAAAGGGGCGCAAAAGAGTCCGCAAAACAAAAAATTGCTATATAAATTTTTATTATAATTGATTTTTGGAAAATATAAATTAAATTTAGTCCCAGTGTTATATAGTAATTTTGTATGTTTTACATATAATATTATTTGGTTTTCGAATGAGGGGGGGGGGCGCTAAAAAGGTATTGTGCCCCGGGCGTTCGCCACTGTTGGCTACCATCATTTGAAATAATAAATAGGAATGGAATCTAAATGGCCTTAGATCCGAAAAAAGTTCTTAGAACAATTTTGACAGAATTCATTGATATATTACTTTCTCTTACCTATGTATATATGTAATATATATATAGAGAGAAAGTATTGGATTCATGTCAAAAATTCGATGTCGAGATTTTGATGGATCTTCACGTTTTGAGGTCCCCTGACTCCAAAAAAGTGGTTTTCGCGACATGGTCTGTCTGTGGGTGTGTGGGTGTGTGTGTGGGTGTGTGTGTGGGTGTGTGTGTGGGTGGGTGTGTGTTCAATTTTAAGCATGAAGGAATTGAGCTATGAGGCTGAAATTTTATATTTAAGTTAAACACCCCGCGGGACCGGGAAAATAAGCTTTTAATCAAAATCGGCCAAAGAGTACTAGTACTTTACTGATGTACTTTTTCAGTTTTTTTCGATTTTCTCAAAATTCGCTCTAACGATTTTGATTAAAATTCAAAAATCAATTATTTTTTAGATGCTCTTTCAAATGTATATTCTCGTTTTGCCCTCAAAATTGTTTGAAGACCACTTTACTCTTGTACTCCATAGAAAAGATAGGAGAAATGGTTGCCCTGGTAACAAAATATAAATATTTTCCCATACTTATAAATTTTACATCTGAATTCAAATATTCCCTACTGCCGGGAACTAAATACATGTCGACACAAAAAATCTGGTGTGACAAGCACAGTACACAACTTTTGATTACCGAAGGTAAGAGAAAGTTGTGTGCTGTGCGCCAGTCACACCAGATTTTTATTATTGTAGGGTTAGTTTTTAATTAGGAAAATGACGCAAAGAAAAATTTTAATTTTTTTTTTTTAATTTATGCGAATTTAGAATTTTTATTGAAAGTAGAAGTAGAGGTGACATGACAAAATAAAACGGATTGAGTGTGAAAGTGAAATTCAAGGTCTTTAAATGAAAACAAAAATGAAGACATGAATGATCTTGAATGTCATCAGCCATCAGAGAATCAATCGAAGCATTTCTCAAGGATAAATAGAAAATCCAAAGTGGATGATAAGGAATAATCAAATTGCAATGAGAATCTTTCAAATCATAAATTTTTTTTTTTTTTTTGCTTATTGAGATTATTATTCTCCATTTAAAAAAATTAAAAAAAAAAAAAAAAAATCTGGTGTGATTGGTCGCACAGCACACAACTTGCTCTTGCCCTTCGGCAAGAGAAAGTAATGTACTGTGCTTGTCATACCAGATTTTTTGTGTCGACATATATTTAGTTTCCAACAGTAAGATACAATCGAATTTCAAGATGTAAAATTTATAACTATGGGAAAATATTTATATTTTGTTACAATGACAACCATTTCTCCTATAATTCCTATGAAAAACAAGAGTAAAGTCGTCTTCAGAAGATTTCAATGGCAAAATGAGAATATTCATTTTAAAGAGCATCTAAAAAATAATTGATTTTTGAATTTTAATCAAAATCGTTGGAGCGAATTTTGAGAAAATCGAAAAAAACTGAAAAAGTACATCAGTAAAGTGCTAGTACTTTTTGGCCGATTTTGTTCAAAAGCTTCGTGTCATGTCCTAGGGGGGTATCTTACTTAAATATAAAATTTCAACCTCCTAGCTCTTTCCGTTCTTGAGATATTTTATTTACATCAGTAAAGTACTAGTACAGGTAAAGTACTGGTGTGACTTTATTTAAAAGTTTATTTTCTCACCTCAGAGGGTGCCTAATACTTAAATATACAATTTCAACCTAGCTCAATTTCTTAATGCTTTAAATTGAACACAGAGAGACCAATTTGCGGGGCCCACTTTTTTGGAGACCTCAAAACGTGCATTTCCGTCAAGATCTCGACACCGAATATTTGTCTTGAATTCAATACTTTCACGCTTTATATATACATATATAAGAAAGAGAAAGTAAAAGACTAAATTTATATTTATTTCTTAATGAATGTTCAATGAACAAAAGAATATTTAAAGTTAATTTCACAAATTTATTGAAATCTATTGTAAGTGAAAAGTAAAAGTTTCAAAAAAAAAATCACAAGTGTGGTTTCCATTTCACTTGCAATTAATATTTTTACGAATTTCAAGATATCTTCTTTATATATTTATTTATTTAAATATCTAAGTGCCTCGCCCTCTGAATAATCTTTTTTTAAGGCCTTTCTTATTCAAATTAATTGGTAGTCAATAAAATTTTGCCTATGATATATAGCTGTCACCATGGGCGTAACTAGGGGGTGCCGGGGAAGCCCCCCCCCCAGAAGGCTTGTGGAACCTCCCCCAGAAAGCTCCCTGCCCAAGAAAAATCTAGTTACGCCCATGGTTGTCACATTTGAGCTGAGATGATATACAAAATGTTGGCTCATACAAATACAAACAAACAACATCGCGAATTTCGAAACCTCGTGAGTGACCCAATAATATTTTCTAAATTTTCCTATAATCCCCCCCTTAACTTAATGGAGATGTATGAACATTTTGTTTGTTAATGAGCATACATTTATATTTTTTTTTTTTTTGTGTGTGATTTTGTTTGTATTTGTATAGTTTTGTTTAGACCTAACCACCGAGGACTGGTGCCTCTAAACAGGACGTTAATAAATTTATAGTCTGGGATTTTTTTCCCTATGTGACTCTATTTAGATTTATTTTTTCTAATTAAATATTTTATTAATTATTAATATCAATGGGGCTACTGAGGGCGAAGTCTAAAACATCAGATAGAGAAAAGAAAGTAGAAGTCTTTGAATCCAAAGCGCTCGGCTAAGATTAAAGATTACATAAGTATACCAACCTAAAAGAGTTCAATGAACAGCAAACACTCAGCCTTGCCGAATAGAATGATTAGGCTTCTTTTTATTATATAGCAACAATAATAGAAATAATTGCAAATTCATTTTTTAATTACTAAATATACCCCCCTCCATTCACTTTCTTTTTGATCATAGGGTTACATTCGTATATGTTAATTTGTATCTTCAAAACATATATTATGCATATTAGTTCGGGAAAAGTAGGTCAAAAATGCCTTGAAATGAAAAAAAAAATTCCCGAAGAATTGAAACTTGGCACAGTTATTCAGTTAAGTATGTTAAACAATTACTGTTGATGGAGGGTGAATTTAAGAAGAGGGGTTAAACTTCTTTTTTTTAATTTTTTGCAATTGTCTAGGCGCTTTGAGACTTAAAATTGATAGTTTAAAATAAATGTAAAAATATATTTTAGACAAAAAAATCATAATTTCTTTTAGATGACTAGTTTTTAAAACTCAATTTTTTCTCTGAGGGGCGGTCGCCCCACCGCCCCCCCCCCCTCCACCCCCCCCCCCATGGCGGGAACCAACCCCCACACCAAAAACCCCCCCCCCCCTTTGGTGGGGGGTGTTTATATAAAAAATCAAAAATCTGTGTGTTTTTTTTGTGTGGTTTTTTATAAAAAAACCCCCAATAGAGAAGATTATTTTTTTTTTTTTCTAAAAGGAAAGTTAGTGGTTAATTAAATTCAATGAGTGATATAGTTATCATCAAGAGTCAAAAATTGCCAATTAACAAAAAAAACGTTTCTGTAAATTTTCATTTTTGTAACATCAAATAAATTTTTTACAATCAAATTTACGCCAAAAAGTTTCGAAATAAATCTTATAGAGCATATGATTCTCCTTCAATTAAGTATAAAAATATTAAATTCGATTAAGTATATTGTCGATTATATAATTAAAGTCGTATTCCAAAGATCAGTGTTGATCTTGAGGAGGCCCCCATTCTCAAAATTTTTATTCCTTGATGTTGAATTAATACAAATTGTCCTTCTCTCAGCTTTTTTTTTTGAGTTTTGGTCAAAGACCACATTATATAAAAAGGATAAGTGAAAAGATTTTCTAAAAGATAGAATCTAATAAATTCTTCATGATCTTAACAACAAGCCTTTAAAGAAAATATTAGCTTGATTTTTATCTCTCTTGTAAAAGATTGTGTGAACGATATCTTATTTTATTATTCCTAGCTCTACGGGATTTCTGCCCTATAAATTTAAACTTTATTTAAAATAAAGGGTCGGACTAAGCCGAGCGCACAACTTTGCCCACCCACTATTTAAGAAAAAAATATCCCCCCCCCCCTAGAGCCCCCCTAATGATCCGATGTTATACATATTATATATCATTTTACTCGGGAGGAAGTCTAGTTTGTGAATATATAAAAAAAATTATAGGTTATGTAAGAAAAAAATATTTGTTCCCCCCTCCAAACCCCCTCCCCCCTAATGGTCCGATGTTTACCAAAAGCTTTTCAGTTCTTGGCCTCTACCCCTAGTTTATGGGTGCAAAATTTCAAAACAATTGAACAAATAGTTTTTGAGTTTTCGATGACGAAAAAAATTACCACAGACACACAGACATCATTCCAAAAAGTACTTAAATGGATTCAGGGGACCTCAAAGGATTTTTTTTTAAGATTTTTACATTAACTTTACCTGCCCAACCTACGGTTGATGAGCAAAGTTAAAAATTTATATAGTTCTAATTTTTTTTTAGCAGAGTTTATAGAAGTCAGAAAGTGTAAAATTTTTAATAAATTTGAATTTTTTAAAAACATATGAAACTAATTAATCTAATAATATTCATAGAGCAAATAATAGGAATTATTGATTTTTTTTTT
Source organism: Euborellia annulipes (assembly GCA_023213315.1). Taxonomy (NCBI): domain Eukaryota; kingdom Metazoa; phylum Arthropoda; class Insecta; order Dermaptera; family Anisolabididae; genus Euborellia; species Euborellia annulipes. The sequence goes on from JAKCPI010002588.1 coordinate 29,029, forward strand.
TATTTAATTTCCTAGTCAACATGTGAAAGTGTATCTAATTTCACTGATACTTTGTTGGTCGGTATAAACATTTTATAATTATACATACAAAAGAGAAAGAAAGTAAAGAAGCGAAAAAAATTGTGGGAAAAATATTATTCATTTCAAATTCTAAATTAGTAGAAGTATTTATTGAAAATAAATGGTATCAAATATAGATCGAATTCACATCTAGAAATCGTTGCATAATCAGAAGTTCTATGATGAGTCACGAGAGGTCATGGGAACAAAAGAAATTCTAACAAAGAATTGATTCATGTTACAAATACCCTAATTCAAACTCATTAAAACAAAAGAAAAATCAAAAACCTGAAACTCTTCATACAAGAGAAATTCTAATTGGCGTCCCTATCCAAAGAACTACTGCTGAGCTGACAAGGGAAAATAATTTCTATTCATCGGACAAAATTTCTATTTTGATTTGTTTACAACACATTTATCCTAACTGTAAAAATATTATTAAATTTTATATAATTATTTGCTAATTATAGTGTATTTGAAATAATTCCTTTTACCCAATTGCTGGGATCAATCAACTGCTTTCAGTTCGTTCATTTAGGATTGGCATCTCAAGAAGAACCAATATTTAAATATCAAATATTTATTCATTAAAAAGTCAATTTATATAAAACCTATATATTAAATTTATAAAAAAAAGTCCACTTTAAACTTAATTAAAAATTTTGTAATAGAATTTTTTAAATCAATATTCAAAGAAAAGGAGATGACCAGCTGTATGATTTAACCAGTTATTAGATTGAAAGGTGAGAAACGAAATAAAACACCTGTTCACTCCAATTCAAGCCTTTATTTATAATAAAGTCGACGTTTCGATCGCTTTTTATATAATTATATAAAATAAAATCGTTTTAAACAGTCGATTTTATATCTAACCTCAATTAAATAGGAAAGGAATGAAAATAATTTTATTTATTTATTTACCTTTAATCGATAATTCATGAGTTTCTTCGTTATTTGGAATTCAAATTAATAGCAAAAGCTGATCAGTATTAGTCACTTGAATAAATTTATTAATATAAATCGAATAGCACTTACGTCAGGAATTCTAATTCTGACAGTAACAATGGAAAGAAAAAGTGTAGTTTGAATATTGACTGTTGAGAGCGCTGCGTACGCAACAATATAAAAGACAATTCAATTCAAAATAAAGAGATGCCTTTGTGCTGGGGGTTTTGGCAACAGAGAAGAGCAATAGTCACAACAATCAATAAGATTAAGCGATGCCAAACGCGGCGAATGCTCGGGATTGGTGACCCCGAGGAACTCCGATAGCCATAGATAATATCCCCTAAATGGCCCCATAGCCGAAAAGGTTTAAAAAACCATGATCTATGGCTCAGAAGTTTCACACCTGTTGAAATTTATTTCAATTGATTGGATTGGATACCAATCAATTGAAATATTTAGGGAGAGGGTCTAAATGGCCTCAGGTAGCGAAAGACAAAATTTAGAAAAAATAAATAAATAAGAGATGCTCTAGCACAGATGGTAGAGTTGTTGCCAACAAAAAAGACATTAAATTAAAAAAAAAATAAATAAATAAATAAAGATTAAAGCCGGTGAAGGAGGGGGGGGGGGGGGGAGGCAACTGAAACAGTAGGAGTAACAGCCACTAAGATTCTTAGCATTGCTAAAGCACGACTGAAACCTTGGATAGGTGGCCCCCAGAAACAAGCATGTGGTAGTCATCGGTATAATAATAAAATATGTAAATAAAGACTATAACGCTAAATAGCCGCAAAGGGTAGAAGTACCCACCAAGTGAATAAATAAAAGAGATTAAAATTTATTTAAATTATATTGGATTCCAATTAATTTAGATAAATATTAATATGAACGGCCTCTGATGCCGAACAAAACTTTTAAAAAAATTTCTAAATGGTTTTAATTGAATGAATATAATTTACTAGGTATAATCGATTAAAAAATATTTTTTGTTTTTCTAAACTTTATTTTTGTCATTATAATTAAATATAGATTTATTTACAAATCAATGTCTTAAAATGTTTCTACTAAATAAATCAGACAGGGTCTGTCCCAGGTACAAATTAAGAAGTGAAAAAAAGAGTTCGATTCAGGAAATGTTTTAATCAATATCTTGACAAAAATGAATACGTAGGTGAGAATTTTTTTAAGAAAAGATGAGAAATTGATGGTCAATGAGACAAGTTTATATATAGTTTTCTACTGATTATTTAATAAAAAAAAAAAAAGAACTGGGACAAATTACAGGATCGAAAAAATTTTTTTTTTCAATTTTCTATCTGCAGGCAGTATAAAAAAAAAAGTATAAATAAAGTGTTTGTTATTCATAAGAGTTTACTCAAAAGTTCAATGCCAATTTTAATAATCAAAATATTCAACTAAGATACCGGTAGATATTATATAATATGATAATAAGAGAAGACTATGTTAGAGAAATAAAAATTTAAATTCAGCAAAAGCGACAGTCATCAAAGATACCATTGTTTATATTTGTGCAAGTGATTGTATATTAATCGTTTCACATATCTATAATTTAAGTCTTCAAATTCTATTAGAAAATAATAAAAAAAAAAACATTTTATTGAAAAAAATACAGATAGGCCTAATTGCATTTGTTCAAAATAATATATATATATAGCTATATATATATATTTGAGGTCTTAATAATAGTATAGTAATAGATAGGAGCAAAAAATGCCTATAAATTAAAATTAAAAAAAAAAAGATTATTTTATTTTATCTAAGTTTAAAGTTCATTTAAGCTGGGTTTAGAACAACAACTCACTATTTCAAAAACAACTCACTGTTATCTAATTTTATTTTGAACATTAAAAAATATATTACCATGATATTGTTTTAAATTTTTTGTTGAGAATAAAAAGAATAATAAATGTTGACAATAATTTTTTGTTTAAAGATGGTTTAATAAAAGACAATCATGGATAATTAAGATTCAAAGCCTTGCCTCCCCGAGAAGGAATTTTGCATTGTTTAGAACTGAACCTCAATATTATAACAGTTTTAATGACAGTCAGTGCATGCCTAATGAGCTAGGTAAAAATGTACAAAAATTTTAAGCAAACAAAAGCGGAGACATATTTATTGAATAACTTTGAGGGTTGTTAAGGAAGGCATCGAGTTAAAAAGAATTGGCTACCAATCTATTGAAATAAATAGGGACGGGGTCTAAATGGGCTAAGATGTCAAGAAAGACCTTTACCAAAGAAACTGTGAAAATATAAGCTAAAAATTAAGATCATTTAGAAATAAAATGTTAATAAGCAATAAAGTTTAATAAAAGTGAGCTGTGGATTAATTTCAATCATCTCAGTATAGTGAGTCCCAGTAACCCTATCCAACCCTGAACTTTCTACGTTTGATATATTTATTGTTATTGAAAGAATGTGAAAATTTTTGATGGACTTTAATGTTTTGCTCCTAGAAAGTGTGAGCAGGTTTTGGAAACTATTGATAGCTGTACATATAGGGTAAAAATGTTTATGGGATATGAGATTAGAGAATAAAAAAGTCCTCTATTAAAACAAAGGTATAATTTAAAAGTTTTTAATGAAGAGATATCTATATTATAGAATATAAATATTGCCCTCAACTTAAGTGATTAAATAAACCATATGCATTAATATAGTTATATATATATATATATATCCATGTATATATATAGTCAACCTAGCTGCAAACCCTGAACAATGACATGAGGGGCAACCAACTAGCACCCGAGGATGTTCATAACCGACTCAAATGGCGAAGGCTGTCCATGGCCCAAACAGGAGACCCCGAAAGGGATAAATGTTAGAAAGAAGATATATAATCAACCTAAACCAAACATTAACACGATTACACACAACCAACCTTACTCCAGATCTCAGAGTCAAATTCAAACCTTTGAGGCATTCACCAAACAGACCTGAGAACCAGCAGGACTGCGATCCCGTAAACAACCTTCCTCCATCACTACCTCCTAACTCCCTTCACTCCAAATGGAAAAACGAAACGTCGAATAAATCTCAACATCCAACGCGACTTAACTCGAGAAAACTTATCTTCGCATATACAGTATATATATAAAATGCCTGGTTACATAGACTAAACTCAAACTAAGAAAAAGAAGAAGTAGAACAAAGATATTTTATGGAAAAATACAGGGGCAATCGTTTTCGTCATTTAGAAATGTGGCGATAAATCTCCTTCAAATATAAATGCAGTCCTGTTATGAACAGAAATAGTATTCTTATTTTTTTGCTATTTATAAAACAAATCACACAACTTGAAACCTTTTCATTAAATTTAATAATTAAAAGACTAAATGAAAAAGTCGATTTCTCATCTTTGACCAAAAAGTGATCTTATAAAAAAAATAAATGAAATATCTCATTTTAAACTTTCTCAATCAATAGATAGGTAAAAATAATTTTTGAGGATAGAATAAGAATAATTATGTAAGGTAAATTCTTTGGTCTCAAAATAAATTATTCCACACTAATCAATACTACTTCATATTTGATGAACAAAGTGATCCAATAATAAAGAATTTAATGACCAGTAAACGGAGATTATTGGAGACAATATCTAACCTTCGCAAATGAAAAAAATTGTAAATATCCTTTCATTATACATTTAAAAAGATAAAATTATCCTCAAAGACAAAATAATTTCCCATTTAAGAATATTTTTTGAAATTTTCCCTAATAAATCAAAACACTTCTTTTAGAATATATATATATATTTGTATATTTTTAATGAAAATTTAAGTTTAGATGAATGAATTGATTTAATATTAGAAAGAAATCTCAATTCAAAAATAAAATAAAGTTATTAGAAAAGGAGTGCATTCTAATAAATTTTTTATTTAGATAATTAAAAAAAAAAAAATGAACAAATTTAGGAAATACTTGGATAAACAAAATAAGAGATAATCTTGATAACATAAATCCTTTAGAAACTAGAACTCGAATGACATTTCAGTTTTTGAATAGATTATATTTATTTAATTTATTCATTAAAAAATAGTAAATAAAAATATAATGACTAAAAATCCCAAGATATCTTTGTTATTAGGTAAGGTATTTAGGTGTATAAAAAAAATAAAGTCAGCAGATATTTATGAAATATACAGGTTTTGAGGTGTTAGTTAATAAATTGAAAATTTTTTTAATATATAATAGTAATTGTTTCTAATAATAAACGAAGGACTTACCATCTTTGGGCAAACTTCGAATGACATTGACAGCTGCCCGAAATTTCTCCTCGGTTGTCATTTTGTGATTAATTAAATAATGATTATAAAATCAATGGAATACATAAAGAACTAAATAAAAAATATTCGTGGTAAAACGGCTGACAAACAAAAAAAGTGACGTGTGCCTAGTAAACAGGCAGAAATACGACTGGCGAGTGTCGAGGTCTTGAAACAAAAATGACTTTCGCTCTCTGAGCTCTGTGAGCTGGACTACGTAGCGCCGAGATCATTGACAGATAGGGGAAAGTTGATAAGAGCGAGATTCAAATAAAATATATAAATCCATAAAAAAAAAAAATGTTAAAAATAATAATAATTGTAAGGAATTTTTAATTGTAAAGAATTTATTAATTATTTAGAAAGTGACATCTAACGGAGAAAAAAAGAACTTGAATTTGCGCAGGAAAATTCTGATTTTTATAAAAAAAATTTTCTAAATTAAAAATTAGACTGATTTTATTGAAATATCTCTGAAAGATATTAAATAAATTAATCTGTTTAAAAAGAAGAGTTTTATTTGCATTTGCAAGTAGCAAGAGAAGGGAGGCTCCATACTAGGTTTCAGATATAATCTAGAAAGAAATCGTTGATCTCTCAAGAGATGCCTGCAGGAGGAATACAAGACCGGTTTCTTAAAAGTATATATGTTTTAGTCCTTACATAAATCAGAGAAAAAAAAATTATATTATTAAGAAAAGAAGTATATGGAAGTGAGAAAAATTTTATTCAAAAAAGAAAACTGTATTTTTGACCTGAAAAGAGTAAACAGCAAGACTGCATTAAACCAAACATTTGTTTAGCTCTCTGTGATGAGTTCAGATATCACCGGAATGAAAAACTCAGGTGAGGAAATTCTAATTGGATCTTTCGTGGTTTTTGATGACAGGATTAAAGATGGATTGATGAATTGGGGAAGGGTGTCTGGGGTGCTGTGTGACAGAAGGATAAAGAGCATTGCATATTTAAAAGGAAAGCTCAGGAAAGAAAGCTGGACCTGGGAGAAATTAGAATGGTGAGATGGGTAACAAAGAAGGGATAGAATAAGGGATGAGAAGATCTGAGGAATGGCAACAGCCATTAAAAAAGGAAGAGTAATCTCAGATGGTCTGGCATATAATAACAGAGAGGGACTAGATAAGGGATTTAGGTTGAAAAGGGAAAATACCAAGGGGAAGGGATTGACAAAAAAGGAGAAAAAATTAGCAAAGGATAGCACATCGATGTCCCAGAAAGACTGGAGATCCTGGGTTCGATTCTCGGGAGGCATGAGGCGCAATAAAAATCCGACTAAAAAAAGCCGAGACTGGCACGAATGTTTGCGCTTAAAATCCAATTTATTTAGAGAGCAAGAAATTTATATATATATCAATAGTTCCCAAAAATGGAACATTCTCCGTAGCCATCGATACTAAATAATTCAAAAATATATAAATAAATTCAACCCCTAAATGGCCCCTGTAGACGAAATGGGATTACAAATGGATTCTATCATGTAGTCAAAAAACAGATAAAGATAAGAAAGTAGAGAGATTTATGATTTTCAGGTTTGAGAACCATTCTAGAAGAATTTGGTATAGTTTTTAAGATATTATAAGGAATGATGTGGAAATGCAGTAACACGAGGAAGAAAGAAGAATCTATAATAAAAAAGTTCAAAATCCAGAAAAAAATGTGGATTTGTAATTAGGTGTTCCCAGTCATTAAATATCATTTTAGGATATAAATAAAATAAAGAGCAAATTAATTTATGTCAAATAGAAATATCTCTACATTGATTTTTTTTCTCAAAAGGTCGCCTTAGCAACTATATTGAAACATCAACAGTTTGCAATTGGAAGAAATATATTGTGAATGTGATATTTTACTATTTTTAATTTAAAAAATGGCAGGGGGTAGGAAGAAAAAGAAGAAGAAGAAGGAGCCTCCACTTGAACCCGAGGAAGAAAGAAGAATCTATAATGAAAAACTTCAAAATGCGGAAAAAGATTTGGATTTGTAAAAAAAAAAAAATATTTAAATTTATTAATTTTAAGAATTTCTTATTTTACTGTAATGTTATACAGAATGCACAAAATAAATGCTGATAAAGAAAAAGAGTATGCTGTTGAACTGAATAATTTTAATCAACTAGAAACAGATCGAAATGATGTTATTGAGTTTCTGCAAAGAAGTTTGGATAGAACTCTTGAACAACTCAGTATACTTCAAGAGCAATTGAAAATTTTGTTAAAGGTAATTTTATTTTAATTAATTATTAATTATTTTATACATGCTTTTATGTATATTCTCATTTTGCCCTTGAAATCTTTTGAAGCACACTATTAAAATATGAAATTGTTAAAATAGTTATTTGGAACAATATTTGTAAATAACTGCCAGTGGAATAGGAATAAGAAATGAAAACAGATAATTTTATATTACGAAACCATCGAATTAGAAGCAAAAAATCTCTAAATGGCATTTATAATTACCAAAAATGAAAATAAGTCACTCGTGGTGGGCTAATAATAATTATTATGTCATAAGACATGACATTTTGGACATCTATTTGTCGTGATGATGAATGTGATCGTAACTCAAAAGATCGACAAATTAATTGGATTTTTTATTCATTCAATTTTTTTTTTAATCCCTCTCCTTTTCACTTTCTAATTAAACTACTAAGTCATCATCGTCTACTCATCGAATATTACAAATATTTGGAGCACCTTGTTAGAGGAGAATCAACCTTGGATATTCTATTTACACATATATCCGAATTTTTTTAATTTTAGGCTAAAAAAAAACATAAGAAATCGCATTAGAAGTTTTTACAAATAACCTACCTAATGAGAGGGCGAAAACTTGCGATCAATAAATATATTTGTATGATATAAATAATTTTTTTGAAATTTGGTTATTTTAAAAAATCAAAAACTAGATTAAAAAGTCTTGATATAATTGGTTTTGTAAATTATTTTCATGATTTGTTTTGTTATATGGTTTGGAGAGAGATCGTGGCATGTATGGATGTATGTCGTCAGCTGTCAGGATGGCCGAGCGGTCTAAGGCGCCAGACTCAAGGATACCTTGCCATGTGTCACATGGCCTGAGCAATTCTGGTCCTCTCTGAGGGCGTGGGTTCGAATCCCACTTCTGACACATTTTTTTTTTTAGGAAAAAGAAGAACAAGATGCTCGGCATGCTGCAAAAATAGCCAGAATGGAATTGGAATTTAAATTGATGAAAGAATCATTACATTCTGAAATTCAACTTTTAGGTAAACATGATTCCTTTTAAAAAAAAAATTATATTTATTTAAGGATGTTTGTATGTCATAGGCAGAGGGGGGTTTTGGTAATTCAACCCCCAAAGGGACCTGGTAAAATGTAGTCAGTATGGTGTTATTTTTTTTAAATAGAAATATAGCTAAAGATGGTCAAAATATTTAATTCAAAAGTGTGGAGAAAGGCCATAGTGTAATTAGAAGATGGTAAAATAAATAGAAGCTCGAATTATTTTTCAACTTGATAATGTTTCGGGTACTAAACGTCACCCATCTTCAGGGCAAAGGGTGGTCAAGTTTTTTCTTCTAAATAAATACTTGAACTATCAGGATCAGGAAGATATATGGCAGCCAGCAAGTGATAAAGAAACTATGTGATTATCGTAGACATTTCGGGATCACGTCGATCCCATCTTCAGGACGTGATTCCGACAGCCAGCAAGTGATAAAGAAACTATTTGATTATCGTCGACGTTTCGGGATCACGTCGATCCCATCCTCAGGACGTGATCCCGAAACGTCGGCGATAATCAAATAGTTTCTTTATCACTTGCTGGCTGCCATACATCTTCCTGATCCTGATAATTGCCACTCAGCCATCGAAATTCTTCTATAAATCCTTAAAGAATTTTAACACCAGTTTAGCTTTATAGAGAGTTCTGGGTCTATTGCATAAAATGATAATAAATGAATAAAAAAAAAATACAAAAAACTGAACGATCCCTGACAACGAAGTTAATAAATATTGTGATTACAGAGGGTAAATTATCAGCGATGGAGGAATTTAGATTGCAGCGTGAAGATCTTATAAACAAATTCAAAATACAAGAAGATGATCAAAAGAAGCAAGAAGAAAAACATAAATTGGAGATTTATGAATTAGAGAAGAAATTAATTATAAAAAGAAATCAGTAAGTCGTAATACTAAAACTTTCCATATATTCAATTTCATTGATGGGAAGTTATCATTTATCAAGTCTTATTAATTAATAAAATATAAATGTTGAATTGAAATGTATAAATTATATATACCTTATCTTAATTTTTTAGAATAAAAATCGGCATTGATGAAACATTGGAAGAATTGGATCAGGATCTCGAAGCATCAAGTAAATTGAGAATAACTGCAACAACACACACAATAGTTAAAACTAATATTCGATTAAATAATGAGGTATGTGAAATAGGTTGGGTAAAAAAAATGAACTTAACATCTATTTTCTCCTATTCTAAATAAGCTTTTTAATTGATGTTTGAAAATAATGTCTAGATTAAGTTGGACAATGTAATTCCCAGTTGTTTGGTCTACTGTTTTTTTTTTTCAGATAGGATTTTGATCGGAATCCTTTTTGCTCTCTCGACTTAGGATCTGATCACTAATCCTTTATGAGGGATTAACAATCCTGGATTTTTGCGATCCTTCTCAAAGGATTTCTAATCCTTTAAAACTTTATTTTTCAAATTGGCAACTCTGCTCTGAAAGTTCGTTAATTTTGGTCTAAATCTTTCATCGAAAAGCCTCAAAATGTACAAATTTAGATGTTTTCGGCATGTGATTCGGCAATTTCATTTGAAACTGGATCGGATTTCTCGATCGCAAGTCCAGATCGGATTTTCGGATCGCGGATCTGGATCTGGAACAGAGATCCTTTTTCAAAATCGTCCGAACTTGCTGGATTGCTGGATGCGTTAGCTAATCCTTTTTAAAGGATTTTGCCCATCCATGTCTATAAGTTTATACAATTTTGTGAACTGAGGATGATCAAGGATGTGAAATAGTCGCCCATCAGATCCGTTTTTTTTTTAAATTGGGCCTAAATGCAGTATAAATCCGATATTCTGGATCAAATCAAGGATTTTAAGTCTGATTATGTTATGTTATGGTAAATTTAAAAAAATGCTTTAATGTCAAGAAAAGAGGCTGTTTTTTCAACAATTCTTGTTTTTTTCATTTACTTGTTTTCCTTTTGATGAAAGCAGGTAAATGGAAGAAACCCTCCTCCAAATTTCATACCAATTCCGAAATACACGAATCGGGTCTAAGAATTTAGATACAAAATAATTGCGATCATATCCATCCCTGGATGAGGAGATATCCTGCTCGAAATATCTACAATTAATTCATTCCATTGCCGTTCATAATAGCCTTAGATGAGGAACAGTTTTGACTATTAATCCGGGGATTAGTGACAAAATTAAGTTTGAATGAAAAAATTTAGACAAACAATTTGGGTACCGTACAGTGTTTAATGTCCAGATATTTTTTATAAATATTATTGAGATGATAAAAATCTTTCATTAAATATAAATCCCTTTATATATAAAATGATCTCTTTATAAAAGTAAACGTGAAAAGATTTATAAGAATACAGTAGGTATTAATATAATAGGTTAAATTTAAAAAGATTTTTTTTATTTATACTTACATTTGATAAAAATTATATTTATATGATGTAAATTCATTTTTAATTGTAATGTAAATTAACTTTTAATTCCACTAATAATACTTGAAAAAAATGCAAACGATTTTATAAGAAGCAAACAATCGGGAGGGAAAAAGGCGGAAAAAGATAGGTGAAGGAGGGAAACCAAGGCTTGGAGGGAAACAAAGTAAAAGAGCGCCTTTTCACCTATCCTAAAAGAGCGCCCTATTCAAATCCTATTCTAATTTGTAAATTGCTTTTGTGTAAATATTTATTAACAATTACTATTATTTCTAATGCATTATAAATGAAGACCCAAATTTAATTTAATTTTTTCTTTTTTATAGATGGAAAAAATGATGTACAAAGCTGGAAAACTCAATTTAGAGAATACAAAATTGAAAAATTTGGATTATAATTTAAGAATGATGAAAGAAATGCTGGAAAAGCAAATATCATTTGTTTTAAAAAAAAATGAAGAAAACACTAAAAAATTAGATAAAATGTCAAAAGAAATTTATGATATGAATTTTAACAAAATAGAGGCATATCGAGAAAATGAACGAAATGCAGGTCTTATGAAATTACATGAAAAAAATCTTAAAGTCTTAAATGAAGGGAAATTAAGTATTAAGGAGAATGCCGAAAAAATAAGGGAAATGAACGAAAATAATTTAGAGCTAACAAATGAAATTAATCTAATGTTTGTAAGGAAAAAGCATCTTACAGAAATTATAAAAAAAGCGAGAGATTGGGTTGAAAATATTATCGATTTCGAGAAAACAAAACATTTGGATGATAATTTGGAAGAGATATTGGATTATCGTGCTATATATTTGGAAAATGTTCTTGAAATTCTCATGTCGGCGAGAACGATTCCAACTCGAGAGAAGTAAGTTTTATGAAATTCTTTTTATAACTGACTATTAGCTAGGGCCCAAAAAAATCTAACAGTTGCACAAGCACATTAGAGCGCAGTTTGATAGGGTAGAACTCATGGCTTAAAAAAAAGTCCAAAGTGACTCGTGCCTTCAAATTTCTTTAGCAATTTCACACGTGAGGGACAAGAAGGCCATTTCTATAGAAATGGCCTTCTTGTCCCTCATGGTATACCATGATCTAACATAAAACTGTCTTGTTGTGCTTTTGAACGCTCCACATAATATTGAATACGTCATTTTTTGTGAAAAATTTTCAATATATTTGCATAAAAACGACAAAATTCTTGTGAGTTTATTTGTAAATAGATGAAAACTTTCAAAAAAACCTAAACCAATTCTATAGGGGCCCTCACACTAGGCAAAATTTTCAAGTGGTCGCCTTTGTGCAAATATATTGAAAGTGTGGGAGAAATTTTATACAAAAAATGGGATATTCAATATTTTGTGGAGCATTCAAAAGGTTTTGAAGCATGAGACCGCAGTATGAGAGGGCTGACAAAATTTGCGCAATATTTCCAGGGACGAGAGCTACCTGGAGATCACACTTTTACAAAATATTTATTTTAAAATAGTGAAAACTAATGTATTAAAAAAATACATTATTTTTATTCTCTTTTTTCAAATTCCATTCTCTTTCTTTTAGACTCTCAGAATTGGCAGAACCTCCAGTTTACCGAACAGGCAGTTTAGGAATAATTTCTATTGCCATGCCTGGTGAAGCAGCAAGTCGAATCTCGTCTATTTCACCCTCAATTTTAGGTTCTATCCCATCAGAACTTCGTGTTTGCGAGGAGGAAGAAATAGAGATCGAATCAATTCCAACAAAAACCGACCTTGGATCGTCAAAATCTTCATCTACTTGGATTCTTGCTTCTTCTGGTACAGTTCCTCTAAGTAATTTAACTCCATCTCTGATTTCGATATCTACAATAGAAGAATTACCAAGCACCCAGTCTTCATCTCGTCAAGATTTACTTGACGAATTAGCGAAACAAATTGGATTAAAAGAAATCTTAGAAGAAGAAGAAGAAGAAGAAGAAGTAGTAGAAGAGGAAGAGGTTGAAATAGAAGAAATCGTAGAAGAGGAGGAAAAAGAAGCTCTTTTAGATGAATCTTCTGATGATTTGTCTGATCTATAGTATCAGATTACAAGTAGTTTCAAGTTTCCTTGAAATAGATTTTATTAGGCACTTTAGATTCAAAAAATACAAGTTAAAAAAGTAATAAATTAAAAATTTAGCGTTGTAAATTTATTTATATTAATGCATGTTAAAGTTCTATTAAATTGTTGATTTCTTGTTTGTTAAAAAATTATTAGCGAGATATATGATTCGTGCTGCTGATCCCTGGGGTTGGAACTATGCTATGGTGTAGGTTTATTAGGGGGATTTACAAAGAGATGGATAACCAGAATGATACGGTAACTAGCAGAGAGAAAAATGTGTGAAAATGATCACTTCCAAAGAATAGATGACAGTAATGTAAAGGAACAAGAGCAGAATTGGAAAAATATGGAAATGATTACAACCTGCTGTTTTATAATAATAATAAGATTAATTGGGTTTAAAAATCAATAATAGCTGGTATAAAAATTAATATGGACGATTTTATGCACGAAGGAACCAAATCTGAGTTAGAGGGCATTTCCAGGGCCGCAGACAGGGAGGCCAGGAGAGTCTATATCCCCGGGACCCAGGCCCTTTGCGCTCCAACCTTAAAATTCTAATAAAAAATAATTTTCATTGTTAAAACTTCAATTAAAATACAGAAATTTTTTTTCTGAGGGGGCCCGGGTCCTTTAAGCTCAAAGCAAGTTTGATATTTTCCACGTCTCAGAATAGCTAAAAAAGCAGATTTCAGTGTCTAATTTTCAAAAAAATTTCCACACCCTCGGACTACCCCGGAAGTCGTCTGTCCAGGCCTCAATAAATTATGGAAACCCTATGTTTAGGAAATTTTGAAAAATTTTTAAATAACTTTTTTATTTAAATAAATAATGCCCGCTATGTATAACTGTTTCAAAAATTGTATCAAAACTGTGTAAATAAAGGGTCGGACTAAGCCGAGCGCACAACTTTGCCCCCTAATGGTCCGATGTTTACCAAAAGCTTTTCAGTTCTTGACCTTTACCTCTAGTTTATGTGTGCAAAATTTCAAAACAATTGAGTGAATAGTTTTTGAGTTTTCGTTGACGAAAAATATTACCACAGACATACACACAGACACACAGACATCATTCCAAAAACTACTTAAATTGATTCAGGGGACCTCAAAACGCATTTTGGCAGCTTCAGAAAAATTTCGATTTTTTTTAACGATTACATTAACTTTACCTGCCCAACCTACGGTTAATGGGCAAAGTTAAAAATTGTTGGCATGAAGGCCACAATATAGCCTTTTACTTAGCCTAGAAAAAAAAAACTAAGGGGGGGCCGTATTATTAAGTAGCCCCGGGGCCTCTCAAGTATGTCTGCTGCCCTGGGCATTTCATTTGCACAATTGTAAACAAAACCAATCTCAATTTTTTCTTGTTTTATACAAGAAAAGTGCTTGGAGTAATAATGTTGTGATTTAAATAAAGAGTAGAAAAAAAGCCGAGCAACTAGGTTTATTTCTTTATTGGAGAACCCAGAGCGACGTTTCGGTCGACAATGCGACCATCTTCATGGCTAGAGTTTAGCCATGAAGATGGTCGCATAGTTGACCGAAACTCTGGGTTCTCCAATAAAGAAATAAACCTAGCTGCTCGGCCTTTTATTTTTCTACTACGTATTGATTCAGCTATTCACCTCGCTAACATTAAATAAAGAGGTAGAACTTCTTTTTCCCTACAAGATGGCGGTCTTATCTCAATTTCGTTCCTCTATGCATAACATCGTCCATATATAGATATAGTTTCCCTGGTGGATCAGACGCTCAATTCAAAATATTGATTAAATAGTGAATTTAAAAATAATTGGCCTTTTGGTCTTCTATACTTGTTTCAATTGTAATATGTTTTAGAGTATTTAAAATAAGTTAAATATTTTTAATTTTATAAAATAATTAAGTTTATATCAACTGCCAGAAAATTAGGAAGTTACCAGGTTTATTCTTTCTAATTTTCTCTCAGTTAATATCAATATCTCAGTTAATATTAATTCACTTGGTCTGTTTCAAGAATTAAGTTAATAGTGTTTTAAAAATAAAAAATATTTCAAAATATGAACATAAATTATTTATTCTGCTATTATCAAACGAAAGTACTATTTTTAATAAGAAGGTAATTTTTAAACTCAAGTGATTAGCATGGGCGTAACTAGGGAATTCCGTTGGGAAGCTATGGGACCAGCCATCCTCCGGTGGGCCTGTAAGGCCCCAAATTGTTCTCCTTAAGTGGTGTTGCTGAAGTTGGTATTTATGAAAGAAAAACGCTAAATTTTCAGCACATTTTTTTTATTTGTTTTCAAGGTGATATTTTCAATTACTTCCGAGACCTATCGGCCCCCCTTACATTTAAAACTCTTGGAAGCGACCATTTGGATTAATTAATAATTGCTGAACGTATAAGATGGTCGCTTCCAAGCGTTTTAAATCTAAGGGTCATACGTGGAGAAGGAGGTGAAATCTACTGAAGGAGTGCCGATTGGTCTACAAAATATTTGGAAATATCACCTTGAAAACTAATAAAAAAATTGCTGAAAATTTAGCGTTGTTCTTTCATAAATCAGGCCCCATATTGTCTCAATTTTTCATGGGGCGGGGATCCTTCTGGAGGAGGAGCCGGGAAGCCCCTAGTTACGCCCATTCTTCGGAATAAAAAATGTATAAAACATATAAATTATATAACAAGAGGCTTTGAGACCAATAAACCAATTAGTGAAAAAATATATATTAATAATTGATACACTTACAAAATTTTCGGAAATATTTTTTCGTCTTTTTGGACATAGATGTGGAGAAATTTAAAAAAAGAGCAGTATGTTGGAATTTGGCATGATTATCATTTTTGCAGTTATCTGAGTGAGAATCAAAAACAATTTGTTATTGTGAAAAATTTTAATATCAAAGTCGAAAAATACTATAAAAGAAAATAAATTATTTTAAAATTGGTTAAAAATCTTAAATTTAATCATTTTAAGGATTAATAGGATACCGGATTTGAAAGGTATGTAAAAACTTTCTTCAATTAAATTTTTTTTTTTATTTATTTGCCATTTTTAGTTCTCTTCTTTTTAAGATGAGTTTGAGTTTGCTCTTCTGGGTCGCGATGACTTCTTTTCACATATTTCTTCACATGAGGTTTAGATTTTCTAAAAAAAAAAAATAAACAATTAAGTATTTATGTTAAGTTTTTTAGTGAAATTTTCAAATCTATTAAAAAAAAAGAAATAGTTCGAAAAGATATATTTCTATTGCCCCAGTTAAGGAGCTTCAGGAGGGAATTTTGAATCTTTAGTCCGAAATTACTGAGGGGTCGTCGACATAATACGTAACGCCTTTTTTGACCGACTTCGGCTTGTCCTTCAGTAGGTCATTTAAATTTGAATTACTTATTTCAAGCATAAGGGCCTAATTCATAGACTAGAATATTTTCCTCGTAGATGAGGAGAAATCCTAACTTCAACAATTTAAAACTCAGGATATTATAGAAATTTTGGATCGAAAATAATTTTCGTGTAACCTTTACAAGGTTCTCTTTGAACATATATAACTTTTTTTTTTTTTTTTTTAATTACTATTTGTTGAGGAGATATGCAGGAGTATCAGACATAGTGAATGTATATACATGTATATGTTATTTTTAAGTCTTTAAATTTTATATTTACCTTTGTTTGGTTCGTGTCTCAATTACATTTCGTTTTTGAAGACTGTTGAATCTCTCTTTTAAAATACTACCTTCTTCTTTGATTAATCTCAAACTTCCTTTGAGATCAGTCGGCATATTAAAATCCAAGTCCAAGGGTTTGAATTTTGTTTTACTCAATTGTTTCGCCTCTTTCTTTTTATATTCTTGAATTTTTTCTCGTTTGTTTCTTAGCATTGTTACTTTTTTTTCAGTTTCTTCAAAATCTTTATTCATAAATTTTATTCTAAAAAAAGAAAATTAAAAACAAATAATTTTAATAAATATTAAAAATTATATTTGTGTTAAAATCCTGACTTGCAATTGCAAGAGAATAGGTAAGAAAAGGTAAATGTAGTAATGAATTTACTTGTATAAATCAGCGAGTTTTTTCTTTTCTACTTTCTGCTTTTGTTTTTCCAACTCTTGCATAAGTTGTTCTCTCAAGCGGCGACGTTTCTGAAGATTTTTCTTTTTATTTAAAGCTGGTGGATTGACAGATTTAACAACATTATCATCCTCAGTGGGATTTAATTTTTCTTCTTTATTTTGTTCTTCAGAATTAGGAAGTCCTTGGGACATTTCCTTTAGCCAAGTTTGCTGGAATTTAAATTATATTTTGTAATATTATACTTGGATAAAGGAATTTTAGAGTAAGCACGGACTAGGCAGCAATGGCCGTTGATCTACATCGATATTAGAGAGTATATATAATTATTAGGGCTCGGATTTATAGGCACTAAAAATCTTTAAAATAGGCAGGCAACTAAGCACTAAAAATTATTAAAATAGGCACTTAAAAAGGCATTTATTGTAAAAAAAGGCACTTAAAAGGCATTATTTAAGAAATAATATAAAAAATTTAAAAAATTGATGTCTTATTTTTGAAAATAAAGATAATGAGGGCGGAGGGGGCGAAGCTCAACTGGGGCACCGTTTGTCGTTCGACCTTTTTTTTTTTTTTTTAGTATTCGAATCTCGTTCGATTTTTTTTTGTCATTTTTCTCCGGATTTGTGATATAAAATGAATTGTTTATGAAATTTCAAAAAACAAGTCCAAATTGGCTATTTGAACTTAAAATAGGCAGTAAAAAAGGCATTTATAGATGAAATAGGCACCAAAACCCAGAATCGGCCAAAATAGGCATTATAGGCACTAACAAATGACTCTTAATTTATTCAGAATTTCATGAAACGTACACATATCATATTGGCCTAAATTTTAAGCCATAAATAAAAAAAAGGCAAATAGGGCGAAATCCGAGCCCTAATAATTATAGACGTTTAAAAAATTTTTATTCAACTTTTGCATCCTTGAGAAAAGAAGAAAATAAATACTATGAAATTAATAGACTATGGCCAGCAAATTGTATGGGAAAAAGACATTCCATTATATTAATTGAATCATTTATTTGAGAAAGTCACATTTTTGGCGAAAATGAGTTTTTGTAAAAAATCGATTGCTCGTTTAAGATTCATTGTTTGGTAAAGAAAAACCCAATCCAAGGTAATTGCAGAATATTGACAGTGTCTTTGATATAGTAAAAAAGAATCAGACTCGAAAAATCTTCATTTTTTGTCATTATTAACTTTTATTCAGTTTTTTTCAATTTCCCAAAAGTTGCTGAACTGTTCTTCTATTGATTATTGAAAAAGCGATTTAATTTTTAAGATAATAATATTTGAAAAATTTATATATTTACTTGTTGCTGTTCTGGTGTGACTTTTTTAAACATTTTCGTTACAACTCGATTTAAATGCTCTTCTTCTTTTATTAATTTCTTCTCAGCCTCTGTCACTTCACCTAACAATTGTTGATGATCTTTAAATGAAGGATTATATGACATGCCTGAAAAAAAAAGATTGATTGAATTTTTCAAAGAATTTTATTAATTTTGTCAAAATTTAGTTTATTTTTCGATAATTCTAATTCTAATAATAATATTGAGTAGATATTAAAGGAAGAAAGGCAGACCTGGAGGCTACGATCCCGAAAATCCAAATATAAACTAAACTCTAAATCTAATTATTATAATAATTGCCAACCTGGATGTGGAGGTTCAACAGCTGGAATGATATAAGGTTTTGTTATTTGATTTTCTTCTCTTTTCCTTTTATAACATCCAGTATTCTTTTTTGTATGTAAAATTGTCTCCTTATCCAACCAAACTTTATCCTCTCCAAGATTATCAATAAATGTTTTATCTAAAAGAAAAAAAAATATTTAGAAAATTTTTTAATTAAAAAAATATATAAACAACGTACCCTCTACTGCCCAAATATCTTTTTTAATTATTCCCTTTTTAGGCTGGTTCTCATTTCGCTCTTCAATTTTTCTTCTACGCACTGCATCTTTTTCTTTATTTTTTAAAATTTCATTTCTCTTACGTTCTAATTGTTTGATTTTCGTAAGTGGATGTTCTCGTTCGGCCTTAGTACGAACATGATTTCTAAAAAAAAAGTTTTTTTTTTATATAAGGAAAATTAGAAATAAAAATAAAAAGTGACTTTACCTTTTAGCTATTGGATCTGGAACTTGAGTGTCTGGTTCTAGAATTTTATATACACTGTATGGTTTATTTAACAATTTTGTTCGCCATTCTTTTCTTGATAACTTTTTTTTACCCTTTTTAGGTTTGATCTTCTCTGGAATTTCTTCATCTTCAAA
This sequence comes from Euborellia annulipes, assembly GCA_023213315.1. NCBI lineage: Eukaryota > Metazoa > Arthropoda > Insecta > Dermaptera > Anisolabididae > Euborellia > Euborellia annulipes. The sequence continues at coordinate 48,453 of JAKCPI010002588.1, forward strand.
TCCAGTATCGAAATCATCATCGTCATCATTACCGCTCTCTTCTTTCTTTTCTATATCTAATACATTATCAACCTCAAATAAGAAGTGATCTTCTCGCTTTGCCAATGAGCCCCTGTTAAAAAAATATTATTACAATATATTGAAAGATAAAGGAGAAAATTGATTGATATTTTTAAGGAATGAGCTATAGAACTTGTATTTTGATTATATATTAGAGAGATTTTTTTTATAAATAGGCCTATAATACTCTTCTCCATTGTTATACTACAATTGTAGAGACAAGCATATTTCTGGCTGTATCCATAAAAAAGAAATCTTTTACTGGTCATTTAATGATTGAAGGTGATTGATTTAATGATTATTTTGCTTAAAATTCCTGGTCATAAAGAGACGAGTCCTTTGACCCAAACTATGTGATGTTGCAAAAGAACACTTTTTACAGCAAAAAATACTAAAAGGTGTAGTATCTCAGACTTTATAACGATCAGGTTTTCTAGGCTCAAAATGCCTTTACTTCAAAACATTAAATGCAAACACTTCATTACAATTTTTTTATCTATCAGCATATGACCATCAGAGGTAATATTTTTTGGGCAGTTATTTTTTACCTTGTTATTTTTTTTTAATTATAATGTATTTTTTATCTATTATGTTTTTAAGATAGAAAGAATTTTGGTTTTGGTATGTTAATTGGGGACCAACTTTCCAAACCATATGAAATTATTCATCCTCAGGGACTTATTTGAAGAGAATCCTTATTTCATTTATATATATATATACATATGAATAAACAACCATTTGTTGGAAGCTTTGTAAATCTTTTTTATGGAGTCTTCTTTTAAGATATAAGCCACGTCAATTAACGAATTTAAAACATCAATTTCTTATAAATGTATATATATATACTTTTTACAAAAATTTCTTTGGAACAGAGAATTTTTCAAGTGATTTTTCTTTTTTTATATAAATGATAAAATTAATTCGTTACAATTTTTCTTATTTAGCATCAGTTTTTATGAAACAATCCAAAAGTCGTGTTTATTTTAACAATAAAGAGGCAAAGTTGTTGAATCAAACTTGTTAGAATGCATTTAAAAATGAAAATATATACACACATTTAAATGATTTTGAATTGAAAAAATTGGCCTATTATTAAAGTCAAAATTAAAAGTGAGAAATGGATCAATTTTAAAAATATGTTATATCTCTTTATTAAATGTCAGATGATTGGTTAGTGAAAACAAATACCTTTTACAAATGTCATTTGATTATGAAAATTTTTGGAAATTAAACATAAATTATAAAAATGTTATAATCTATCTAGAAAAATGAGTTTTTATTAAAATTATATAAAAAAAAAATTACCCAAGACGTTCCTCAAGTCTCTGGTCTTCTAAGAAATCTTCAACATCCTCAACATTTGTGTGTTTCCTCCAAGATTTTTTACTTTTTTTGGAGACCCTTTTCCTTTTTTCATTTTTCACAGGAGAATTTATTATTTTAAGAGACATCTTTTTAAATTATTTAAACAAACTTTAAATAGAATATTTATTATTTGCACGTGTATATGGCATTAATTTTAAATCAAAGAAATTAAAAATGAGATAATAAACTGTACTTGAAATAAATAGTCAGAGAGTACATATAAAATAACGCCATCTATAATTATGAAATTTGTGGGAAATTCAAATTTTAAAAATACCACATCTGAATTAAATTTTCATTTTCTGATTTTGGTTTTTTTTTTTTTTTTTTTTTTTTTTTGGGGGGGGTAATCTGGTGTGACTGGTCGCAACACAATTTTTTCTTAATTTTGGTAATGGTGCATTCTGTACTTATTTGCCAGAATATTTTTAAAATTTTGCATTAAAAATGAATTTTTTTTTTGAAAAAAAATATTTTTTTCAAATCTCGGAGGGGGGGGGGTGGGGTAATTACCCTTTTACCCCCCCCCCCCCATGTATGCGCCCTTGTCTTGTACTCAATAGAAATTATTAAATGGCCTGAGCAACAGAGAAAATTAAAAAAAAAATAGAAATAAATTTAATTATATTCGCTTCAACAATCTATAAAATCTTTATTATATTTGTTTAAAAAAATTACATTTAATAAAAGTCAAAATTTTTTTTTTATTAAATAATTATCTGCACGGATTAGTAATACGTCCAACAAAAATAGAGTTATTTCCTTTTTTATTCATTAAATAAAATAGAAATGGGTGTGTGATTTTCAAAATACGATTTGGAGTTCTTGAGAGGCAATCTACCATCGAAATTGCTGAAAAAATTAAAACAAAATATAGTAGAAATAATACTGCATTTATTAATTTAATTCAATAAAATAATACAATTAAGAACATGAATAAACATATGAATATATAAAAAAAAGGAGATAATTTTATTCTCTAAATATTTATAAGTTGATTATATCAAGCACAAAATTCATATAATTAGCTGCTTAGCAAATATTAAAAAAATATAATAATAATAACATTTATTTAGTATATTAATATATTTATATTAATACATAACAAAGAGGTATTTATTGATGTAATTGTTGATCTTATTGCTCCTTTTCTCTTCTCCCATTGCTTTGCAATTTAAATCTTTAACTTCTAATTTAATTTTATAATATGGCCCAGAAAAAGAGGAGATTTTGATTTTTTATTTAAAAGAAAATAAATAAAGGGATGAGTAACATAGAATTCGATAGGAGGAGAAGTACGAAGTGGCATAGAGCAGCGCATCATTAGCATTGCTAAAACAAAAAGATGATGCAATTTAAGAAATATGATTATAAATAATTAAATATTAATTAAACATATTTATCAACGTTCTATGCCCCCTCGACTTCCCAAAATTTAATGGAATAAAAAGAAAGGGAACGTGCCCTGGTCAAGTAGAGAAATAGTCATCATCAGGACAGAAAGAAAAGGCATAAGCTTAGATGAATACAGCTTGAATATTTCCTAGTTGTACATATATACAATGACGACTAACCCATCAATATAATATGAATTAATTTTTTAATTTATAAACAAGAGTATACAACAGAAAAATCCAAAACAAATTGCAAAGTGACAAAAAGATAATAATAATGAGGCGTTTGATGTTTATTAACCGAATAATAATAATAATAAGCAGCAAACGCCTCACTTTAAAAAAAATAAAAGACCTATCTCTTTGTCACTTGGCATTTTTGTGTTGTATAATGTTGTTTATAAAATAATTAAATAATTAATTCATTAAATCTTAACTTCAGTCTTTCTAATCTAATTTTATAATATGCCCCAGAAAAAGGGCTGATTTTGATTTTTTATTTAAAAGAAAATAAATAAAGGGATGAGTAACATAAAATTCGATAGGAGGAGAAGTACGAAGTGGCATAGAGCAGAGCATTATTGCCATTGCTAGAACAAAAAGATGATGCAATTTATAAATTAAAAAAAAAAAAAAACAGTTTTTATAAAATTGACCCCCCCCCCGTCTGGGGCCTGTATATATATATAGATATATGCGAAGATATATATCGCATACATCCGGTCGCGGAAACCTTTCAGAACATATATATATATAATGTTCGGAAAGACTTCTGCAATTAGATCTAAGCTTATATGAAGATATATATATATATACAGGGTGTTTCAGGAGGAAAGGTAAATATTTTAGGGGGTGATAGAATAGACGAAATGTAATAAAAAATAAAAAATTCCATATAGCAAGTGTCCAATTTTTAATGAGTCCAGAGATACAGCTGTTGGTATTACACCGTTTGCTATGAGAATTTAACGATTGTCAACAGTTATGTTTTGTTGTTGACATTTAATGTTTTCAAATGATTTGTTGGCCTGTACAGTGGGCGCCACAAGTGCCTCATCTACTCGAAAGAAGAGCTTTGAACTTGGGCAACTAAAATGCTTAGCTTTCCGAATTGTTATCTTAAAAGTAGCTTTTCCCCTCCAGTTGCATTAAAAAAAGATGATTTATTTATATTAAAAATATTGGTTTAGTTGACTAAGCTCAAGGTTCCTCTCTCGAACAGTTCAGGCACTTTTGGCGCCCACTGTATTGTATTTACACATACTGAGTATGCTGATATGGTATGTGTAAATACTTGCGGCATGTTTTAACGATACAGTACAGTACACTTGGCCAACAAATCATAATGGCAGTTGAAAACATTAAATGTCAACAATATCTCTGAACTCATTAAAAATTGGACACATGTTATATGGAATTTTTTATTACATTTCGTCTATACTACCTCCCTCTAAAATATTTATCTTTCCCCTGAAACACCCTGTATATTGAATATATATATATGTCAATAGTTTAGTACAAGATTTTAAGTTGGGCCGTGGTTTTGATAACTACCTTTTTCAAAATAAATTATTGATAGTATTTTATATATTTCTCTTGTTATAAATAACGAAAACATTTTCACTATTTATAATATTCTTTTTCTTGTTGATTAATTGATCATAAATCTTCAATTGTCTCTATTTTTTTTTTTTTTACTTTCTCTTACCCTATATATGAAATATATAGAGAGAGAAAGTATTGTTTATTTTGGAAAAATTGTTCTTTTAAATGATTTGATAAACATGGCCAAGAAAAAGTATTGAATTTGCTTCTTTATTCAGAAGAATGTATAAATAAGGATGAGTAACATAAAATTCAATAGGAGGAATAGTTGCAAGTGCAATACGCCGGTTGCACATTATCATAGCTAAAACAAAAAGATAATTGAAGATTAAGTCATTTCATTTACGGATTTTCTTCCCTTTAATTCTTCTTTTTATATGTTATATGGGCAACAAAGATCCTATTCTTTATAATATCATTATCGTACTGTGAGGAACAATATTAAGTCCCACCCATGCGCTTTCTACTTGTGATTATTTCATTGTTTTTATAATAGAAAATGAAAATCTTTATTGGAAATTTTCCAGGTTTGAACCATGAAAGTTCCATTAAAAAATATATATTTTTTTAAAAACAATGAAATAATCACAAGTAGAAAGCGCATGGGTGGGACTTAATATTGTCCCTCACTGTACATAGACCAATTCATTTAATGAATATATATAATTATTTCTACTTAAAAAATAATAAAAGTTGTGTTTGTTAGTCCAATTCCAAATCTGCTCGAGAAAAAGAATTAAATTTGAATTTCTATTCACAATTTAATAAATAAATGAATGTGTAACATAAAATTGATATTTCTCTTGTAATATAACATTTTCACTAAAAATGTATTTCTAAAATTCTTTTTCTTGTTAATTAATTGATCATAAATCTTCAATTGTCTCTATTCTTTTTTATTTTGGAAAAATTGTTCCATTTCTTTTAAATGAGTTGATAAATATGCCCAAGAAAAAGTATTGAATTTGCTTTTTTATTCAGAAGAATGTATAAATAAGGATGAGTAACATAAAATTCAATAGGAGGAATAGTTGCAAGTGACATACTGTAGCCCACCATTATCATAGCTAAAACAAAAAGATAATTGAAGATTATGTCATTTCATTGAAATATTTACGACAAACATTCTATTTTTTATAATAGGCCTATCAATATAGAATGTTTCTGTTCTATTTATTAGTCCAATTCCAAAATATGTCCCAGAAAAAGAACTAAATTTGATTTTCTATTCGTAACTTGATAAATAAATGGATGAGTAACATAAAATTGAATAGGAGGAAATTCGATTGGCATAGAGAAGGCGCACATCATTGTCAGCGCTAAAACAAAAATATAATTTAGAATGAACAAATTTTTATTTAAAAAAATCATTAATAATATCAACAATGAAGTAAATTACAAATATTATCGAAAATATATTGTTTCTTTCAAACTTTTCTATCACTTCATAATAATGCTCAGGGTTGTATAAATTATTTGCTTTTTTTATTTTTATTTCTATCAACCCAAAATCAGGGTCCTTCGTCAGAAAGGAATGACCAGATACCAAAATTTTTGACTTACAATTGTTAAAATGACATCCGCTAACTAATGGTTCATTTTTGATGATATCGAAAAATAATTTAGTTTAAAATAATGTAAAGTATGGGCACAAATAATAGAGAGAAAGGATTTATCTATAAAGAAACGAATCGGAACCGCATGCAAAATTTAACCAAAAGAATTAAATAAAATGAAAAAAATCATACAAAAATGTTTTTCGAGAAACATTACTATATTCTAAACACTAAATTCTATAAAATTTAATTTTCAGTAGGTGGGACTAAAAATGCAGGCTAAAAAGATGAAAGAATTTGTAGTTTTATTAAATATAAAGATGACAAATGGATGATTGGCAGAGAATATAATTGGTGGCGGTGGACGACATTCAAGCATCAGAATTTGAACTAAAACATATCAAATAATTTTATTTTAAAATTTTTGATTAAGAATATTGAGTTTTCATAAAAAATTTTAAATATAGGAATACCTCGCATATTTTACATTTTTTTTTTATTGAAAAACAAACAAAAAACAAAGATTTTTCTTAAAAACAAGTTAAAAAATTTTGTTTGAACCAATTATCAATAGTTCCTTGATTAGCATGGTTTTAAATAATACGACAATATTGAGGTATTTCTGTATTAATTTTTTCTTTAATTAAAAAAAAAAAAAATTATTCTTTACAAATGTGGATTGTAGATAGAGCCAACAAACAAATAAGTTGAAAATTTATTGAGTAAATAAAAAACAAATGGATGGTCCGCTGAGAATAATTTTGGAGGCGGAGGGAGACATTGAGCCATACCAATTAGGGCTAAAACAAAAATACAGTAATAATTTCAATGGCATTTGGGGGTTGGGCTTTCTCGCTAACACCAAAGACACTGATTATTATAAAATCAATGTTTAGATGGGATTAATCTATATCACCGAATTAATAAACAAACAAATACAGTAATCAGGAGAATTGAGGAATATAAATAAAAAGAGAACCAAGCGATTCTAAGGGAAAATCAATTAACTCGAAAATTCACGTATTGTGAATACATTAATGAGTTATCGAAGCTAAAACTGGAAGAAGAATTACTGTTATTAATAATAAAAAAATAAAACTAAATATTAACAATGGCGAAGAGTATAAAACCACCCTTATTTTTTAGTCTGGTTTTAAATAATCAGCAAGACTCTCATAGAATAAAGAAAAAAACTTGGCATAATAATAATAATAATCTCTTCTTGAGCCCTCGGGCTTGGTGTACTGGCTTCCGAGCTGGCCTTATATACCAAGGGTCGTGGGTTCGGATCCCAGGCAGTCCGATGATTTTATTTAAGCCATTTGGATAACAAATAAGAATGCCTGGACCCCCAATAGTTATATTATTATTATAATATAACCGTTATCGTCTAACAAGGAAGTCTTATATGGCCTAAGTTACCGAAAAGACTGTGTGTGAGTGTGAGTGTGAATGGGAAAAAAGTGTGTGTTAAAAAATATATATATATTTTGATTTTTTAATTAAATAAAATTTTAAACGTAACGACATAATTTAAAATGCTTGATTTCAAAATAATTAACGCTTGAAATTAATATTCTTATATTATAAGCAGTTGCATATATCAATATTTCAATACATTATAGAAATTTTATAATTATAATTCAAGTATTTAATTTAACAATAATAATTTATTTGTTACATTTGCGGCTCTTCGCGGCCCCCCTGCGGGTAATCCATGGCCCCCTAGGGTCAGTATTTTAATAAGCTCTGATTTAGGCTACTTACATGCCTCATTTGTGGAGGTAAATGTAAATTGAAAAAAATAATTTTTTTGAATTAATTAGTCTTGTGTAAAGATTTCATATTTATAAAACAGGTCTACAAATAGAGCCCATGAATAAAGAAGAATTGGAGAATTTATGGAGAAGATAAAAAATAAATGGATGATCCGCTGAGAATACTAAAGGAGACCAAGCTGCACATTTTAACATCATCACCATTGCTAAAACAAACAAATCCCACACAATTTCAATATAATTTATTCTATTTTTTAATTGAAATTTAATTTTGAACTTATTCATGCAGATGGTCAATGATAATACATTTATCTAATTATTTTACGAGAGATCTACAAATAGAGCCTATAAATAAAGAATTGGAAAATTTATTGAGAAGATAAAAAAAAAATGGTTAGATTAATGGAAGAGGATCGCAGCCAGAATTAATAATTAAAACTCCTGACTTAAATTGTTCGACTAAGAGCGAAAAATTAAAGGCGAATACTATTTTTTTGCAATATTCAAAAAATCATCATGGTGCCCCAAGAAAACAGTCAGGGCGCCCTGGGGAGCCGCGGCGCACAGTTTGGGAACCCCTGGTCTACACCATTGAGATGCAGATAGATAGGTGTATACTGTGTGGTTGCTAATATCCTCATAAGAACTGAAGATAGCCTTATGTAATTAAAGCCGAAACGTTATCTTTTTTTTAAGATTTTCATTCGATAGAGACTCTCCTGCCTGGCTGCAATCCTCTCTTCCATTAATCTAATCGTTGGACAGTCACTTCTCACATCAACATCGTTAAAAAACAAATGTATGATCCAGTGAAAAAATATTATTGGCGGCAGAGTCATTCCAAACTTTACCAAATCAAACAAGATAAATTCTAATAAGAACTTTTTTGAAATAAAATAAAGTAAAGCTTTAATTCGACTGATTCAGGAAAAAAATTAAATTCTTCAGCAGAACAATTCTAAATTAAAAACTCAAAAGTGTGTGGGCAAGAGTTGGATAAATACAATAAGTTTTTTAGAAGGTAATATTCATTCTGGCTTAATGAAATTTAGTGAATATAAAAAAAAATATTTTGGAGTTTAGGCTTTCACAGTTGTCATCATTAGTAAAAGAATTTGATTTTCGGTTTAAAAGTGGTTTATTTGTAAAAACTTGTAAAAACCATTCATTCTGTGGCCGAAACGTAATTTTTACAATTAAACCACCCGAAAATCAAATTCTTTTACCAATAAAAAAAGATAATTTAATCTTAATTTAAAAAATTGACTGTTCTATAAGTATAGAAAATTTAATACAATATACAGTAGAAGCCCTCATAACGAGTAATTTGCACAACGAGCAAAATAAATTGTAAAAGAATGACTTGCTTAATAAGCGACGTTTCGCACAACGAGTGGCGAGGAGAGGGGAAGTCCCGAATTTAGTCTTGTTAAGCAAGTTTCTACTGTATCATCTTCACGCCAGACAATTGCAAAGTATTAAAAGAAACCCTTAGGCTATAGAGCTCGCTCATCGTAGAATGATAGTATAATAATTGTTAATAATTAATAACTCCAGTGAAAATTAATATGAGTAAACTAATGTTTCGATTAAACACAAAAGGAAAGACAAATCACACAAAATTCAAAATTAATATAAATACATTTTTAGGAATAAGCTCACAACCAAAACGAACTCGGTTTTTAAAATAATTTCATAGATCTGACGATTAAAGAATTTTTTTCAATTAAAATTAACATCTCTGACACTGACCTTTTAATAAGAAGGTTTAGCGAGAGAGCCCAAAAAAAGCGAAGATTCTGATAATTTATGTACGAGGAAGAAAACAAAAGAATGGTCCACAATGAAAACATATAGAGGTGGACTAAGACATTTTTTTCTTTTTTTTAAAAAACCTACAAAAATGAAAAACTACAGAGAATTTTTTTAAAAGAAGGATTGGTTTAAAATAACAAAAAACAAACCTTAGGTTTAGTGATATAACCCAGAAAAAGTGAGAATTGGGATAGTTTATTTAAAAGAATGAAAATGAAAGGGTGATCTATATATAAATTTCTTTGTTTTGCTTTTTTTAAATAAATTCTCATTTCTGAAACAATGAGCATATATATATATATTAAAATTTATGTATTTTAATACTAAATTTGCTACTTTTTTTCATAATGATGCTCTTTTTACTTTCTCTTAACTATATATGTTAATATATATATATATATATATATATAGAGAGAGAGAGAGAGAGAAAGTATTGGTTTCGATGTCGAGATTTTGATGGATATGAGGTCCCTTGTGTCCAAAAAAGTGGTTTTCGCAACATGGTCTGTCTGTCTGTGTTTAATTTAAAGCATGAAAGGAATTAAGTTAGGAGGTTGAAATTTTATATTTAAATTTAACTTTAAATATTTTTGAGATTTATATATTTAAATTAGAAATTAGTATCTCGATAATTTTGGGACTTAACTAAGTCATAGAGATATACTCAAGAAAATTAAATCCAAAATATCATGTTGATAATTAAGGAATTTTAAAATACAAAAATTAAGTTCTTTTTTAGCATCGAAGGCCATTAAGACCCCGTTTTTATTTCTTTTAATTGGATTGGTAGTATTTTACTAATGTACTTTTTCAGTATTTTTCGATTTTTTCAAAGTTTGCTTAACGAATTTGATTAAAATTCAAAAATCACTTCGTGCTGTGCGACCAGTCATATAAGATTTTTTAAAAATAATTTAACAACCTAACCTTATATATATATACAGTCGTGGACAAAATTGAGTGGACAGGTATCAAAAATAACAAAAAGTTAATTTAATTTAACTAATAATGCCTCTATTCAAAACTTTATTGCACATTTAAATTAACAAAATATAAATTGATAATATTAACAGAAAAATTAATTTTAATAAATAATAAATTAGAATTTTTTATCATTATATCATAAAATCGTAATTTTGCACTTGGACAAAATTAAGTGGACACTGTAAAAATGCTGAAAAATTGAGTTATTGAGAGTGAAAAATGTAAAGAAACATTGAGCTTTATTTAATAATCGTCTTCAGTGTACGTTGAGCATTCATTTAAGAACAATCAATGTTAGAAAACAAACATGATAATAAAAAGAGAAGAAATCTCTTGTCAATTGCGAAATCTAATTGTTTCAGATTGAAAAAATAAATTAAGTTATGGTATAATCAGGGCCGTAGCCAGAAAATAATTTCGGGGGGGTTTGATTTGGTGGAACAGTAGAAAATCATAAAATCGTTTTAATAAATTAAGTAAAATGGCGTTACTTATCATATATATTTATTAGAAAACCATTACCAGAATTTTGTTTTTTAGTGATTGATTAACTATTATGTTGTGTATAACAACAAAGTAAGACGGGCGCACTAAAATAAATATCTTTTTTTATTTCGGGGGGGATCAATCCCCCTTGATCCCCCCCCCCTGGCTACGGCCTTGGGTATAATGACCAAAAAATAGAATGTTTCAAAAAGTGCAGTTCATAAAATTTAAATAAAATATTTAGAATCGAAAATTTACATGGTCGGGGACGGAAACGAAACACAAGTGCATACGATGATAGAAGAATTTTGAGAGAATCTCGATATAATCCATCGACAACATCACGAAACATTGTTGAACAACTAAAATTAAATATATCTTCAAGAACTGTGAGACGTAGATTAAATTATGAGCGTTTGGAAAATTGTGTAGCTAGGCGCAAGTCACACATTGTAAAGGGAATAAAAGTTAACGTTTAGATTTTGCAAAAAAAATGTAAATATGCCATTATCATTTTGAAAACGAGCAATGTGCAAGTGAAGAAAGTCAATTTGAGCTGTTAAATAAAAAAAAAGAACCCATGTGTGGAGGAAACCAAATGAAGCTCTAAAAAGGCAGTATGTTTTACCAACAGTCAAGCATGCAGGTGGCTCAATAATGGCATGGGCTTGTTTTTCATGGTATAAAGTTGAAAATTTACTATCTATAAATGGAATCATGAATTCAGATAAATATATTGAAATTTTAAATGAAAACTTTTCTAAAAATGGATCTCGATGTCGACTGGATGTTTCAACAAGACAATGATCCGAAGCATACAGCGAAGAAAACAAAACAATTTTTCCAGGATTGTAAGATTAAAGTTTTTGAATGGCCTCTACAAAGTCCGGACCTTAACCCAATCGAAAATTTGTGGAGTTTATTGGATGCAGAAATTCCATTATAAAAAAACATAATAAAGAACAATTTTTCAATGAATTGCAACTACAATTTCAAAAAATTATTTGGAAAAGCTTGTAGAAAGTGTGCCACGACGATTACAATCAATAATAAAAGCAAAAGACTGTAATAGAAAATAATAATAACTCAATTTTTCAGCATTTTTACAGTGTCCACTTAATTTTGTCCAAGTGCAAAATTACGATTTTATGATATAATGATAAAAAATTCTAATTTATTATTTATTAAAATTAATTTTTCTGTTAATATTATCAATTTATATTTTGTTAATTTAAATGTGCAATAAAGTTTTGAATAAAGGCATTATTAGTTAAATTAAATTAACTTTTTGTTATTTTTGATACCTGTCCACTCAATTTTGTCCACGACTGTATATTATATATATAGAGATAAAATAAATAATTATAAAATAGGAACAATTCCAAAAATGTGAATAATTCAAATTATTTACCAGATAGTTTTTATTACAGTAGATTTTTAATATGTCCCAAAAATAAAGGTCTGGAAAAATTTATAAGGAAAAATAAAAATGGGTGACAAACTTTCATTTTTTGTGGAAGTGGATTGGGACTAAGCACGTTGAACGTCTTCACTAAAAAAAAGCCAAATTTCTCATTTTAAAAGATAAGTAATTAAATGGTTTGCCGTTAATAAATTTGGTCAGAAACAAAAATCTGCAAATCATTTGGTGAGCATACAAAGATTTTGCTAGCAATAAATAAAAATCAGGCTGCAACCCTTGATCAGCAAACAATCTTAAAAATCAATACGCGCTCAGCTTGTAATATTATCTGTCTGCCTAAGAAACAGTCGCAATGCAAAATAATTACTTGGTCAGCAGAGTAAAACAAATAATTAAAACAAGGAATTCTCGACTGGGGATTTGTATATGTTTTAAAGCAATTTGCAGGGGTGCCAAATAATTTGGAAAGCCTTGCATTATTTAGCAGGTGATTATACATTTGAAGTTATCACGATTATATTAATCTCTTTATAGGCTAGGTTGGTTAATTTCTTCAGACAAAAATATATAATTATTAATCTATATTGTTTATTGTAAAAAAATATTAGTAAACAAAACAAAGATTATTTCTCCAAGTTATCATCTAAATCAAAGATATATGACCGATTAAACAAAAGAAGGAAGAAAGAAGTAGATTAAGATAATAAAAAAAAATTAGTCGCTATTTTCTCCTAAACTATAAATAATGTTAACTCATCCACTTAAATATAAATTATACATTTATAATAAAATAATATGAAAAATAAAATACCTGTGGCTGCAGCAGCTTCAGTTCCTTCCTCATTAACATCAATATATGCTTTTTGAATGACTTTACTGACAACGAGGGGTTCATCGGCTATCCCAGTAAAATCAGCATCTTCAAACATTGAATTCATTCCCAACTGAAAAATAAAATAATTTAATTAAAAAGCCTATTCTTCAAATAGACATCGTTTCTTAAACCATGCGATTTAATAATAAAAACAAATTATTGGATTACATACCATTCTTAGAGGATCATTTAAATGCAGCGTTGATTCAATTTTGAATTTAGGTAATTTCAAAATTACTTCAGGCCGATACATATTTTTGCGAATATCGCTAAGAGGCACATTTGCAATTTTCTCATGTAATTGTGCGAGGCCATTTATTTCATTAGGAAGAACGATTAACAATGAGTAAGTGCCCCCCTAAAAAAAAGACAGAGGATTAAATAGAATCAAATTTTTACAAAAATTCTTTATATATATATATGTTAATACCAAAGATCTGATAATGGTTGAGTACCAGGGTTGAAATATTAACAGATTATTATGATTAGGAGGTAAGGCAGCCAAAAGAAATATAAGTAATATAAGTCAATACCGTATATTCAAGCTCAACAGCTCTAGCATTCAAATCAGGTAATTCGACATAAGAAAATTTCTTTTTGATATTCATATAATCCACTTGAATTGTAGTATTTTCATCCACATGAAAATCTCCTTTTGCGGTAGCCTCAGATTTGAATTGATGGACCCATTTGCCTTTGAAATGGATCGCATTCACCAGGACAGATCTTGTGTCAGATTTGATTATTCCTGTATAAAAATAACATTTTTTTACTTTTGTTTGCTTAATATTTAATAAAAGATAAAACCTACCTTGGGCAAGAAGATCTTTAATCAATTGGTTTGTCTTGTCAGCAACCCAATTATTAATCTCAACACGAGAATTTTCTGGGTTTTTCAAGAAATCTACTAAACCTAATTCAGATTGGAAGAAATTTTTCAAAATTTCAGAGAATTCAGTTTTTATTTGCATTGTTTTGTCTGCAAATATTTTGTTTGCAATATTTAAAGTTATATCACCATCTCCCTAAAACAAATATATATACACTATAAAAAGAGAGAAATCAAAAGTATCTTTCTGAAGGGGATATAACAAATATGAGTCCATCAATGAACTAAATCAAAGCCAAAATATAAAAAATCTGGTATGAGTGGTCGCACAGCACACAACTATCTCTTACCTTTGGTAAAAGAAAGTTGTGTGCTGTGATTGTAACACCAGATTTTTTGTGCCGAGATATATTTAGTTTCCACCAATATATTAGAATTCAAGATGTCCTTGGGTTAGGATAGAATAAAGACATGAATTCTGATTCTAAAGAGAGATAAATTCAATTGTGTCATCTGTCAAAGTTCCTCAGCATAAATCTGTTCATATTTCTTTTTCATTTCATAATTATTTGTCAATCATATTTTTCAGTTCAATTATATTAATTATAACAAATGTGTGAGTGTGTTTATTCAAATGAATAGTACTCGAAAATTATTTAAATAAAATAATATACAAGGTGTCCGAGTAAGAAATTGTACAGTGCTTCAAGAATTTAACGCACCATTAAAGTAAAATATAAGTTTACTGATTAATAGAGCCTGGATGTTTATGCACAATCAAAATAAAATAAAATATGGATGCATTAATGCACTATAAAATAAACAAAAATGCACAATAAGGGGAAAAAACAGTAAAAATATACTCGATCACAAATTGGGTCGCATTTTATATTTTTTTTTTTTATTTTTTATAACAATGAACAACAGCCAATTTCTCTAAATTTTAAGGACATGCTTGCCTTTGAGTAGAGCTCACTAGGTAGAGTTTCTGCCTCTTGAGCTTAGAGGTCAAGGGTTCGCATCCCATCTCATGTGACAAAAATTTATTTCAATTTAATTGGCTACCAATAAATTGAAATAAATAGAGTCGGAGTCCAAATGAGGGAATTATTTTTTTATATAAAGGAACAATTTGAGAGGTAAACGCATTAAAAAAATGCAACTTGAAAAATAAGCACCGTCCTAATATACGCGTACTTCCTTAAGTGAAAGAAAATTCATTTCAATTTAAATATAAATTTTTTTTATGAAAGAAATTTGAATTATCCGGCCAAAATAAAGAGAATATGTTCAAAAATCTTTTATTAATCAAGTTTACAGTTTAAGCGACAAATATCAAATACGGGAAAAGTAAACAAAATTTTGCATGAAATCCTATCAATTGGTGGAGGGCTAAGTTCAATTATTTCAAATTGCAATATTATTTACTAAAATAAATTATGTGATTCTAAATAATTTTGAAAATTATTCTGCTTTAGATCTAGAATTTCTCGAATAGTTTCCAATTTGTTCAATTCCTACTGATTAGAGTTTATTAAAATAGAATGATTTCAATGAAGAATAGAAATGGCTGTGGTGATGATGATGTGGCTCAATGAAGATGGCAGCCAGCAGAAATAAATTATATATATTATTTCGTGGACGTTTCGGGAACGCATCTCTCCCATCTTCAGGACGAAATAATTGTCGCAAAAGAGATGGAGAATATTATAATGTATACACAACAAATATTATTCAGAAAACGTATGGTGTGCATAGTATTTAACAAACTTAACAATTGTATGATATATTAACAGTGTAACAGTCTCAAAAGAATAAAAGTTTTTTATTTCTGCTGGCTGCCTTCCTCTTTGAGTTCTTATTCAAAAAAGAATGATTTTTGGGACATTATATAGGCCTGATCATCTAGTATGTTGACCCAAAAGAATATTTTTTATTAAGATAAGGATTTGTACTTTTTATTTCGTTTACCTTGAGATTAGAAAGAAGAGTTTTAAAGCCTTTTTGAATAATCTCTTTGTCTTTGGTATCAAATTTAAGTCCTTGAAGCAATTCACTTTCAGTTTTTCCTTTTGCTCCTTGAAGAGCCATCGCCAAAACAATCTGAACACTTATAGGTGAAAGAATTAAATTTTCTTTTGGTTTTTCTTTTGCTAATAACTAAAAAAAGAATAAAAAAAATATTAATGATTTATCTACAGTCCTAGGGGAGTGGATTTTATATTATTTGTTATTTATTTAAATTAATTTTTTATTAAAAATATATTTTCTTTTATTTATATTTGTATTATTAACTTTTGATTGAAATATTTTCTCAATACATTAATTTTCAAATGGTTATTTAATAAACAGGATGATAGCTAATTGATGGTAGCTAGAGCCTTAAGTGTATGGTATAGTATATGGTGTATAGTGAAATAATTTTAATGACCGAAAAGGTAAAACATAAAATCTGGTACAGATTATTTTATTTTACCTTTTCAAATTTAAAATTATTTCACCATATAACTGATAATATCCCATATATAATACTTAAGGCCAGTAGCGTAGCCAGGATTTCTGCTTGGGGGGGGGGGCCAAAAGTTTTATGAACCCCCCCCCCCCCCTTCTCCAAGAAACTTAAAGTGGAGAAATTTTTTTTAGATAATATAATAATTATAAATAAAAAAACAAATTAAAAAATTTTTTTTTTCTTGAAATAAAAAATAATTTTAATACAAAATTCGAAAATATTAGAGAATTTTTCAATTATTTATAAGTTTTTTGTTAGATTTTAGAATTTATGAGAGTTAATAAAATAATTATTTAAAAAAAAAAAATCATTAGGGAAAACAATAGGTATTTTTTGTTTTGGAGAAGGCTTTGGGGGGGGGCCCGGCCCCCTGGGCCCCCCCCCCCCCCTGAATACGCCACTGCTTAAGGCTATAACTATCAGGTGGGGACTTTGTGGCGCTCACTGTACAGTAAGGGACAATATTAATTAAGTTCCACCCAGGCGTTTTCTACATGTGATTATTTCATTGTTTAAAAAAAAAAATATTATATATTTTTTAATGGTTCAAACCTAGAAAATTTCCAAGATTTTCATTTATAAAAACGATGAAATAATCACAAGTAGAAAACGCATGGGTGGAACTTAATATTGTCCCTCACTGTACAGGGCTCTGTAACAATCACTTTTTGTATAGGAAGGTATGGGCGAAAGTGACCGTAATTAGTTTATTTATTTCCACTTGTAAACGGCGGTTATTAAAAAAAAAAATTCACTTTCATTTTTTCTTTCTTGTGTTTGTGCTTCGCCACGTCACTTTTGCCCCTACATTCCTAAACAAAAAGTGATTGTTACAGTGTCCTGTACCAGCCCTGACAGTTTGTACAGTGGGAGTCACAAGTGCCTGATTTGCTCGACCAATATTTTTAAAATAAATAAATCATCTTTTTTTAATGCTACTGAAGTGGAAAAGCTATTTTTAAGATAACACTGCCGAAAACTAAGCATTTTGGTTGCCTAAGCTCAAAGCTCCTCTTTCGTGCAGATCAGGCACTTGTGGCGCCCACTGTACCACGGGCATTCTTCTTGTATATATATATATACACATACATAAACCATTATCCTTAATATTGGAAAAAAACAAAAAATATTGTATACTTACTAGATATAAAGATCGGCTAAAATCGTCGATAAATTGGCCGATTCGTTGCATTTCATCATTGGCTTGGGAATCAGACATTTTGTAGATATCTGAAAAATATTAAAATTTTTTCTCAAATTAAAATATATACTCTAGAGAGCTAAAGAAAGTTCTTAAAACTTTAAGAGAAGAAGTTGGAAATGGAATCGTTTACAGATGATAAATTGATAAATACTCTCTCTTTAAATGTATATATATATAAAGATTATCAGTGATTGTGATAAGATTAGACTTATCTTTTCTTTTATAAATGATTGCTAAAAATAATTCAGAGAAATTAATTTATTAGTCAAAAATTGAGATGTTCATTTTTTTGTTTATTGAAAAAATAAATTGAATAAAAATAGATAATTTAGATATCTAAATGAAATAACAAATATGAATCATCTTGATATAAACCAAATGATGTGTTTTGGTGATTCATATAGTGAGTTCAAAGGTACAATTCTGAGAAGCTACTTTTTATGATACTATGTTTTTAACTGGTCCCCATCATTTTTACTTGTTACTTTCTCTTATTTTTTTTTTTTAATTTTTACTCTGGAATTTGCTCCGCTTACTTCCAAGAGCAATACCGGTAATCTTTATAGAGAAGATGAGCGATATTTTTAATTTTATTGAGGAGGCAATTAAAACCAGAAGATTGGTTTTAGGATAAAGGATTTTGTATTTCAAATAGTGGATGAATGTATTAAACTCCTAAAAAATTGTCTACTTTATTGAAACAAATTCCAATATGCAGACTCACTGATTCGATAGGACTGTCCTTTGAGGAAACAGAAAAAGAAGCAAGTGATCGACGTTTTCTTTCATCCATAATTTTCTTTATCTGATACTGTTCATGTCTTCATAAATTTCTTGTGTCATCCAGAAAATGAGGGACTTGACGGCGTATGTTTCCATAATTAGTGCTGAGACCTCGTATTTAATATTGTTTCAATAAAACACGATATTTCTTAAAAAATAGCTATTTTTTAGAAGCTTAGTAAACAGCGTTTCTTTCACCACTGAAATACACAAATGCAATATGATTTTTAAACTTCCATAACGATTGTGATAATTGCAGTTTTTTTTAATAGAAAAATTATATTTGCCGAGAACTTCAAAGGGGCCCGTTAACGATCAAATAATTTGACAAATTTATCGTGTTTTTTTTTTTTTTTGCTCGTCTGCGGGAATGTTTGTCAAATAGCGAGCGATTGACAGAAATCTGGATTGATGGTTTGACAAACACGTACGTTTGTATGTGTAAGGGCATGTTTGTCAAACAAAACCTCATTCGACGTCTTGTACTGTACGCCAAAAGATTCATTCATCCGTAGAAAATTAGCGTAGTCTTCAGGTTCTGTGCGTAATATTTCTTTTAACAAGTTTTCATGAGTAGTTTATATATATATATATATATATATCTTAATTTCAACCATTCTCTAGACCAAAGTATTTTCCTTTTTTTTAAAGCACAGTGATAGAGTCAATGCCAGAAATGTGTCATCTGCAGACAATATAGTGCTCATAAGTCGCACTGAATACCTATGGTCTGGAGTTAGCTTCCCGGCTCGAGCGAGAAAAATTTCATTTGAGTTAGCTTCGAGTAAGCTAGCATTCATTTGAAATTAATAAGGGCGGGGTCTAGATGACCTTAGATGTCAAAAATGACGTTAAACAAATTTAAAACAAAGTCGCACTGAGTCAATACGTAAAATTTGACAAATAATTTTCGTTTACGGGGTCCTTAAGAAATAAATCAATAAGTTAAAATTTGAAATGTTATGGAAGACGGACAAAACTGAATTTTTCAGGTTGAAATATCAACTTATTGTCAGATAGTTAAGCATAGTTTGGTCATTAATTAATATTTTACTTCAATTTTTTTCTGATTAAAAATTTAATTTCATGAAACTTTAAAATTATTAATCGAAATTTTCTATAGCTTTCTCAGAAATAAAATTATTTTCCAATATTTTAATAGAAAATCTCAATAAATAATTATTATCTTATTTCTCTTTTGTTTTTATAGTCATTTATCTTTTACTTTGACACTTTATTTGATGTATGTCATCAAGTTGAAGGGGTAAGGAGATTTCCCTCTCCTTTTTTTTTACATATAGCCTCTGATAAGGTATGCCAATTATCTTCACCCCCTCCCCTTCCAACTACCTGCACCAAAAATCACCTGTCTTGCCCTCTTAAGGGCTTCAGGTAAGGCAAAGAAAAACATAATATAATATTTTTATTATTTTAACTTTATTTCACCCAAAATTAAAATTTTGTATTTGATCAATGTAGATATTTTTGCTCAAGGCCAAAATATTATTTTTTCCGCCATTATTAATTTTATTTTTGCGCATCCCTTTAACAATTTCTTGAATACCTTAGGTTGAGATTAGAAAAAGAATTAATAAAATAATGGGTCTTATTTGGCGATATACATAGTTTGCTCATGCAACCTGCCTGTAATTAAATATTTAAATGACAGCTCTATTAAAACAGTATTTTATAGACTAATATATTTCTAAATTTATAATAAACAATCTGGTCTGCCAAGCATTTATAATAAAGATTTGAAAAAAATTCAAAATGTAAATGGATAATTGAAATGACAATATCTGGTATTTTAGAAATACCGGTATATTAAGAAATTCACTCACATCAAATTTTAATAATCACTTAAATAACTTGACGGACACTGGAATAGCGGGAATAGCACTAAAGTTTTTTCCTCTTCCTTCATTCTTTATATAGTTTTTGGAGGCGTTGCGCAATAACATTTAACTCTTTTCCATGAATCATATTTTTTTTTTTTTTAATTCTCCAAAAACAATTGATTCAATAAATTTATTTTTATTCTCAGATAAAATATTTAAATTAAAATACATTTTTATAAGTATATATATATATATATAGATAAGAAAATATTTCCTTTCATTAAATGTCAGATGATTATTTCATTTGATTATTTTTTTTTTTAGATAATAAATTAATGCGGCAAATTTAAATTTTCTTTTATCTTTTCTGATGTGTTGTTTTTTTAATAAATACCAGCCTATTGTATTCAGTTCAATTTCGATTTTTTAACGATTACTATAACTTCACCTATGTAACCTTCGGCTGGATCAGGGCTGGGTAAAATTAATGCTACTGTCCGAACAAAAAATCAACACAATAAAATAACGCGGATCTCAAGGTATACAGCAAAATTCATAGTCCAGCGTTTAAAATATTTTAAATTATTAATAAATATTATTTTTAAATATAAATCCACCATTCTTATCAATCTCCTTCTACAGAACAAGACAACGATGCTAAACCTATCTCTAGAATTTATACAAAATGGCAATAACAAAGATTACTCAGAGACTCTGATTAGCATAATTCTATTGATGTGTGTAAAAAGCTGGATAGCATAATATACTAGTCAATATAGGCCTATTTACTTTTTACATGCTAAGAGAAAGTATTGGTCATGACCATGTCGAGATTTTGATGGATATACACGTTTTGAGGTCCCCTGAATCCAAAAAAGTGGTTTTCGGAACATAGTCTGTCTGTGTGTCTGTGAACAAAATATCTCAAGAACGAAAAAAGCTACGAGATTGAAATTTTATAATTATGTAAGTTACCCTCCTGGGACATGACACGAAGCTTTTGAACAAATTCGGCCAAAGAGTACTAGTACTTTACTGATGTACTTTTTCAGTTTTTTTTTTCTCAAAATTCGCTCCAACTATTTTGATTGAAATATTTTTTAGATACTCTTTCAAATGTATATTCTCATTTTGCCATTGAAATCTTTTGAAGACCACTTTACTCTTGAACTTCATAGGAAAGATAAGAGAAATGGTTGCCATAATATACAATATTTTCCTATGTTTATAAATTTTACATCTTGAATTCTAATATATCGGCGGAAACTAAATATATTTCGACACAAAAAAATCTGGGCCAAACTTAAATCCATAATTCCACCCGATGCAGCATATGCCCGAAGCACAAGAGAATCATCTCGATCATGTCAAGCTTAATCCTATATAGTAGAATTTATTAATTCCAGTCTTCCTTTGATCCTATTGCCTCTAATCCTACAATCTCCAAACATTCAAATCTAACCTCAACAAGCCTTTTCTTACTGATAGATGACACAGTTGTCTCTCTCCTCCTATTTATTTTTTACCTTATTGGTTCCATCTGATATTTTTATTCATCATAGGAATTCGGCCTTAAGCATCCAATCAATAAAAAAAATAGAAGGATATAAACTCTATGGAGGAAACCAATTTTCTCAAAGACAAAAAAGCCTAGAAAAAGAAAATTTTTGTACATCTGAATCGTATTAAAAATGCAATAGATATATATGAACGTTTAGAACCCTAGCAATAATATGAGCCAACAATTCCAAAAACAGCGAAGGTTTAATAATAAAAATATCATATTAAAATATATTATCACATTTATTTTAAATTCTGATCATAATTATAAACAAAATTATACATATACAATTGTTTTCTTAATTTACGACTCAATATTAGTTGAATTAAAATTATGTAATTGACGCTCCATTTTTATTTGTTCCTTTGCTAGATGTTTTCGAAAGGTTCCTAGTTGAGTAAGAATATTTCTATCCCCTCCATTTAATACTTCTTTAAAGCCAACTGTTGACGAAGTCAGGGCCTTAAAAAGAAGAATTAAGGATAATTAAATATTTTTACCTACTGATGATAAACCTAATTAGACAATCACAGCAATAAATTGTAAAGAGATCTAATTTTAAGCAATAAATAAATTTAAAAAATACAAATTTGTGACGTGGTTGTAAACTAAATTATAGTGAGATTATGTTTCTAAATAAAGTCAAAATCTTGCCGATTAGCAAAAAAAAAAAAAACTACGTAAAGCTTCGTCAAAAACAAAATAAAAATCAAACAAAGGACCTACTAAGACGAAAAGAATTGCAAAAGAAAAAAGTAAAAAACAAATTAAAGTGATGCACAACGAATGAGCGTAGTTGTCAACGATTTGCAAAAAAAAGGAGGGAGATAAAAATTACTAGCACGAAAATTTGTGGTCAAATAAAATTTTTGGAGAGCAACAACTTTGAGAAATTCCTTGGATATTTGAAAATAGAAAAATCAGCTTTGTTAATTATTAAAAGTCGCTAAGCAGACCTAAATGGGATTACAATTTTTGCCAACTGATAAATCAAAATGTCCAGACCGGATCAAAAATTATGTCTTATTTTAAATACTCAACCCAAGATTTTGGGCTTTTTTATTGGGAAGAAGTTTAAAATTTTCCGAAAAAAAAAGATAAATTAGAATACCTTTGAATTTTTTGAAGGATTTTTTGATGACGATGATGGTGACACCTTAAAAAAAAGAGAAATTATTTTAAAAATTTTATTTAATTAAAAATCAAAAAAAATTTTTTTTTTTTTTTAACACTAACACTTTTTCCCATTCCCACTCACACTCACATACATTTGGGATCCAAATGGCTTAAATAAAATCATCGGACTGCCTGGGATCCGATCCCGCGATCTTTAGAATAGAATAGAATAGAATAAGTTTTTATTATAGCTCTCAGGACTACTTGTCCTGTTATGAGCCTGACAAATAATTATAGTATAGAAGGCCAGCACGCTAGACACTACACCAAGCCCGAGGGCAATCAAACAATTTAAACACCAGATATTAATAAATGAAGGAGCAGGCAGGCAGGAGAATAGCTTCTATGACTAATGAATACTTTTGAGTTTCATTTCGTAGAGGCTTATTTCCTGGCTGCCTGCTCCTTATTTATTGTTAAGATCCAACAGCCACTTCACAAATTGACACTAAAAATAAATTAATTTCAAAAGGAAAAGAATATGAGCTGTCAATTGAGAAGAGTGCAAGTGGTCAATTAAGATTATGACTACCTATTGAATACCAAAAATATTTTATACGAATTATTTGAGGAAGAATAAGTATGATCTTTGGTACTGAGGACCGTTCCTGGATATGTTGTCCCCTCTGAGTCAGGTTTTTGGAACTCCCCTCCCCCCATCTTTTTATTCTCTAGAAATCTATATTCTATATATATATATATATATATACAAATGAAATGGGAAAAATGTATGTATCTATGTATATATTCTATAGAAATTCACAATTTTCAATGAATCTATTTGAAATTATGTACACATATAGTACATGGGCCAGGGAGTAACGTTGATCTCTTAAATATTTTGGAAAATTACTTATAATCAAATTTCTTCAATATGGAACACAAAATCAACAAGTTGGCTAGGAAATTAGTTGCTATGTCACTAGAAAAAAAAGAACAGCTCTAAAGAATATAAGAAAAAGCTCATAATTTTTTGACTGATGAATTTCTTTCAGTTTATGACAAGTGATTAAATAAATTTAATATGTTCAAAAAATGTGCAATTTCAGCCCTTCTTTTCTTCAATGAAAAAATTTCTCTAACGTAAAATAACAATAAATAAAAAAAAAAAATGAACTTTTGTAAAACATCTTAAAAAAATTGTTTAATTTTAATCTCTACATCATCCTGCTGTTCAGAATTATAACATCTACAAAATAGACTTCTCAACCATGAACAACGGTGGATTTTCATTTTCATTTGTTTTTTTCCCTAAAGATTACAGAGAGAAACTTTAATATTTATTTTTAAATCTCCTTAAAATTAATACCAATAAAATTATATATTACCTGTACAATGTCCTTATTGTGGACCATATTCAGAATGGGATTACTGTGTACTCTTCCATCATTGGGTCGAATTTCATTTCGAAATCGGATGGGAGCAGCTGATTTTGATGATTTCGGTTTAACCACTTGTGCAGGTGTCACTATCCCAATTTGTGATTGACTTTCGATTGGAGCAGATACTTGTTTGCGTTGTAGACTAGGAATTGGGGGAGACATCGGAAGCACTGGTGAAGAAGGAGAACGTTCTGAATACGCAGAATGAGATGTAGGTTGAATAGGCGTGATGGGTTTTGATGTACTCTCCACAGATTGAGAAACAGATGCTCGTTTTGATATTCGAGAGGATGTTTGTTTTTTATATTCTTCTTGTGATTTCACAAATTGATCTGTTCGCCGAAACAACTGTTAAGAAAAAAATACAATTACTATCATTGAACTTCGCCAAACTGGCCTATTGAATAGAAAATAGAGAATATAACAATCCTGTTTCTATATACAGTTACGGGATGACCTGTGGTCTGTCTTTTTTTTTTTTTTATAAAATTAGAAAAAAGTACCTAAGTAAAGTACTAGTACTCGAAGCTTTCCAAAGACGATAACTAGCGAATTTAATTTGTATACGACAATTAGAAAATATTTAATATTTGAAGAAAAAAAAAATCTGGTGTGATGGTCGCACAGCACATAACTTTCTCTTATCTTTGGTAAGAGAAAGTTGTGTTCTGTGCTTGTCTTACCATATTTTTTGTGTCGACATATATTTAGTTTCTGCCATCACAAGATGTAAAATTCATAAACATGGGAAAATATTTATATTTACTTACGATGGCAACCATTTCTCCTACCTTTCCTATCAAATACCAGTGGTCCTCTAACAATTTTCAGAGCAAAAAGAGAATATACATTTTAAAGAGCATCTGAAATATAATTGATTTTTGTATTTTAATCAAAATCGTTAGAGCGAATTTTGAGAAAATCGAAAAAACTGAAAAAGTACATCAATAAACTATTAGTACTCTTTGGTTGATTTTGATCAAAAGCTTATTTTTACCCCTCAGGGGGGTGCTTAACTTAAAATAAAATTTCAACCTCGTAGCTCATATCGTTGTTGATATTTTGTTCACTGACACACACCCACACAGATAGACCATGTCGAAAAAACCCCTTTTTGGGTTCAGGGGATCTCAAAACGTATATATCCATCAAAATCTCGACATTGAATTTTTGGCATGAATCCAATACTTTCTCTCTCTATATATATATTGTAGATATTATATATATACATAGAAAAGAGAAAGTAAAAGTACTAGTAATCGAGGTTTCCCAAAGACGAGACCTGACGTAGTTTGTTTTTGGATCCAGAAATAGAAAATTTTTAAAATTTGAAAGAAATCGTTAAAGGGAATTTAAAGAGAAGTGGAAAAAACTAAAAAAATACATCAGTAAAGTACTAGTATCCGAATTTTATCAAACACGAGACCAAACACAATTTCATATTCCTACCGAAAATAGTATTATATATATTTAAAATTTGAAAAAAAATCGTTGGTGGCGTTTTCGAGAACTGATGTGCTTACAAACCCACAAACAAATAAATGGTCAGTTTAAATTTTAACGCCACCCCTAGAGAATAGAGCCGTGAAGTTGGACAACCAGAGCGCTTAGCTGCCGTAATTGTTGTCTCAAAAAATAGTATTACCATTCCAATATTATAAAAAGTTTATTTTTTTATTTTCTAAGCACTCTGGATGTCTAACTTCATGGCTCTATTCTGGGGACGGTTAATATTGAAAATGACTGTACATTGCTCATTTAATACTACTATAACAGGGGTGTCAAACTCAAAAGCTAACTTGGGCCAAATAAACAATGCATAACTTTAGGTGGACCGCAAAAAATTATAAATAAAGTATAGGTCTATAATAATTTTATATGCTGGTTTCGTTTCTAATTCATATTTCTATTTTATTTTGCGTCGGATATATTGACTGGGTCCTAAAAATGTTCATCTCGGGCCGCGAGTTTGACACCCCTGTACTATAAGATAAGATATAGTTGGAACAGGTGAGGATTAATATTAAACATCTTGATGCGTTTTCTTATGTGATTATTTCATTGTTTTTAAAAAAATATGAAAAATTTTTAATGGAAACTTTTGTAGTTCAAACGTTGCTAAGAATTCCAATATTTTTCCATCTTTTATAAAATCAATGAAACTCTCACATGGGAAAGCGAATGGGGGTGCTTTAATTTTGCCCCATTGTTTAAGTCTAGAATTAAATTTTAAATTAAATGTAGTTAATTGTGTTCGCTTACTAATTCTTGTTTCTCTTTGCGTTTTTTCTCTTCTTTTTCATATTCTAATTTAATTATTTCCAACTGTTTCTCAATTTTCTGTTGCATCGCTCTTTCTTCTTCTTTTTCCCGTTCACGTTGTTCTTTTTCCATACGTTTTTTTTCTTCGATTTGTTTTTGTAATTCAGCTTTATATGCCAAATGACGTTCTAATTTATCCTGAATTACTTGCGGTTCATTTTCAAGTGATGGCTGAAACTGAAATAAGTAAAAAAAAAAATTAGATATTTTATTGTTTTGAATAATTCTAACGCGGGTATATAGGGGGGAGGATCGGTTCCTTTGAGATTCTACTATAAATGTCTCGTGAAAAAAGAAAATAGGCCTCTTAATATATACATTTAAATTTTAATGAAGCATTATAATGGAGCCACATCCTCAAAAAAAAAATTCAATGAAGCATTTCGAGAAGCCCATGGAAAAAAAAAGAATATATAAATTATTACGAGTATTAAATTTTACATTTGAGAAGGTTCTTTGAACAATTTATATTGTTATCATTCAAAATTATGAAATTTTAATGAAGCATCTCGAAAAAAATATATAAATTATTACGAGTATTAAGGCTGAACGCACACCAATTGACCAAAAACGTTTTCGAACAAAACGTTTTTGACCAATTGTGTTTTTTCAATGCTTTTCTATGGGTCAACGCACGCCGAGGAGGCAAAACACAATTGAGCATGCATGATTCGACAAACAAAATGAATATATATATATGATAATTCAGTAATAGCAGTATAATATTCAATATGACCTTTACAATTAGAATCAATACCTGATCAATATTCTTAGTTAATTTTTTTTCACCAAAGATGACCCCACTATCCTTTAATTCAGCCATTTTACGATCCTTTGGTGTGTTTGGCCAATGTTGATTGTTAATAATTTCTGGATTTGCAATAGTATTGTTGTTCCTGTTATTTTCTGGAGATCCGAATATATTATTCACTTGTACAGTTGGAATTTGTTCATTGGCTTGATGGGGTTGTTGAAAATTCGGAGGATATGCATAAATCATCTGATCATAATTCATAGGGTTGAAATGTTGTTGGGAAGGAATAATTTGTTGTGATGGTTGGATATATGTTGGTGAGTGGAAAGGGGTTTGTTGTTGAACATATTGTTGCACAGGTTGAATAAATTGTGGTTGAGGTTGAGGCTGTGGTTGAGGTTGTGCTTGTCCTTGTTGATGTTGCTGCAGCTGCTGCTGTTGTTGTTGTTGTTGTGGGATCTGTTGCGGTTGTTGAGGATATTGTAGTTGTTGAAAAGGGATAAAATTTGAATGTATTGGAGTCGTTGCAGTTGGAAAAAATTCTTCTGATGTTGCTGCCGGTTTTGTTTCATGTTGTGGCGAAGATTTGAAGTTATTATTTACCTATAAAATAAAAACAAAATAAAAAATAAAGCAGTCAGAGAAGAATTAAAATATGTATTGTGGACATTAGAAATTTTAAAAACAACTTGTCTCAAATTTTACAATTAATAAAATAATCATCGAGTAAATCTCTTGCGAATTCCCTTCTCTTAGTCAAGAAGGGGAAAACATTAATTGATAAATTTTTGTAAATATTGATTCTGCGATGCCATCAACTCAGCAAGTGTAAATTATTTCTTAGCTAATTGCCTTACTATATATAAAATGTATTCTCTTTACATAATACTTATTCATAATAAAGAAATAAAAATGCTAAATGACAAAAAAAATATGAGGTTTTCAATTACTATTAAATCTAGTTTAAGTTGCTAGGACATAATTAGAAGCAAACGGATGGCGAGGCTCTCAAAACCAAGGGAAAATTTAGATATTCTCAAGGAAGGAAAATACCCAGAATTTTCCCCTTTTGCTATTATTGTTATCTGTATTCGCCTTTGAAAAAGATATCAGTTTTAAGAATGATTTTTTAATAAAAAGTTTATGAAAACTTTGGCTTCAAATTCAAACAAAAGAAAAAAAAAATACATTCTATTTGAATGTAATTTTTAATATAAAATTTTTTTAATATTAAATAGTATATGCTATGGGAGGAGGAACGAATAAATCGTTTGTCAAGGACCCCAGTAATGCCACTCTGTTTGACTATCAATATTTATTAGGGTATCTTTTATATTTACCTGTGCAAGATATTGTTTATATTCTTGTTTGCGTTGTTCTACAAGCTGTTGTCGTTTTAATTCGTATTCGCCTAAACCAAGTAAGACTTTTCCAGAATTAAAATTAGGATTTCCAGGCGAGTATTCTCCGTATTTGACTAGTTTACGATAATGCTAAAAAAAAATAATACAATATAGTTCCCATAAAAAATTTAATTGTGTTCACTATTAAATTTAAAGAAAATTAGAGCATTTAATTAATTCTATAGTTAATTTTATACTAAATGTCCAGAGTCAGGATAAAAGCTTTTATATGTCCTACCATTGGGTTTGTAATATTAGTGAAGATAAGGTTTATTGTTCTAGAAACAGGTAATAAAGGTTTTAGAAAAACAGGTCGATAGAATCAATAAGATGTAAATTTCCCCCCGTTTGCTTTTCTCTGACGCAGCAGGTTTCTCACCCCACTTACTCTAAATTAAATTATTTATTTTCTCTATTGCCAATGCAAGGGGAATTTTTAATATTTTTTGTCGTTATAAATTTTATCTTATTTTGTGCATTTTTTTTTGATATTCCTGGAGGTAACACATACTTTGGATCGCTTATTTTATACAATTATTATTTCATTTAAATCATTTCTAATTAGTAACCGAACGAATATTCGGTTTCGGTTACGGTTTCGGCCAGTTTCGGCCAAAAATCCTGGTTTCGGCCGTAGTTTTGGTTTCGGCCAAAAATTAGCCTAAACTTTCGGCCGGCCGAAACCTGAGTCTGAAAAGATGGGATAAGACTGACATGCAAACAAAAAAAAAAAGGTCAAATGATTTGCACTTGAGAATTTCCGCAGCGTCTCGTTAAATTGTAAAAATCGGATGTTTTTTATTTTTGGCTGCTCCTGCTCCTTCCCCTGTTGTATAATCAAACAGCCACTGACTTCATTGATTAAAGAAGAGAATTCCAATAAAGATTTTGAGCTTCACAATTAAATAATCACTTGAAAAAAAAAACGCATTGGGATGCTTTAATATTGTCCTCCCTATATCAGTCAGAGGCAGAATGAAACAAAGTCTTTAGATGATAAGTTGAACATTTGAGCAAAAATTTGTTTACTGAATAACAGGAATTTTCTTGGAAAAAGATGTGGCTTTCGAAACAAAACTATATATTTTAACAAAGGTTTCACTTGAAAACCCACACCGCAATCCTTAAATTTAATTATATATTTTAAGATAAATGAATGCGAAGGAATTGTTTTGACTGGCAAGCAGTGCCGGATTAAGCAAGATGGAGACCCTTAGGCAGTCGAAATTTCGGGGCCCTATCAGCTAATAATTTTACCAATATGATTTTATTACACAACAGTTTTATGAGATGTATGTCCTCGAAACGTAGACATTGTAAATAAATAATTGTTTGCCTGAATTAAGTCTTCTTTTCTTCACCTTCCTGTGAATTAGAAGGCCTTCCTCCACACGATTATATTTTAGAATTTTCGATTATTATCAACTTTTAACTATTTATATAATGAACCAATATATAGAAATTGAAGTACAGTATTAAAATATTTCAATATGTAACTTTTAAAAGAGATAAGGTAAGCTTCATTATTTTGCTTAGGATCTCATAAAATATAGCCCCGGCCCTGATGTTATCGTTACATTAAGGTAGTTACCAGGGAAATACTATTCAATAATCAATGCATTCATTTAATTTAAACAAAATTTATTTGGCCATCTTCTGTCACTTATAGCTAGCCTACTTGACAAAGTTGTCAATGAGAATATTCAAGGCCCTATAATACACAAAAACACCGTAATATGAAAAAATATAGGAATAGATAATCTATTATATAATGATAACTTTGGTGTTTGATTAAGGGTTGCTTATGATATAAAATATATGATTTAATCCTTGACAAAATTTGGTATTAGGAAAAAAATTAAATACTTAAAAGTCATATTTCCCAACCTTGAAAGCTACCAGTTATCTCAAATAAATACTAAAATATATTCTTTCTTACCCCTAAATATTCCAAGAGAGCTTCGTCTTTTAATAAATCTTCAAGATTTTCATTTTCAATTAATCCAAGACGAATTTTTTCAAATAAAAGTTGAAAATCTGAATCTGAGCATCCTTTGGCCATTTAAATTTATTTAGAAATAAAAATCATTTCAAAAACATTTAAATTAAAATTAAAAAAAAAAAAAAAAAAAAATTAAATATTTACAAACAAAGTTTTTAATGGAATTTTTTAATAAATAAATTTCATTTTTATTTAAGGTTATTTTTAATATAATAGAACAAAGTAAAAAAAATTATTAAGATTTTAATTTTTACTACATAAGTCTGAATGGACTCCGATGACGAAGACAAAAAATTATCTTGAATAGTTTTTTGTTTTTTCTCTATCAACAATGCTGGGGTATTTGCTCACTTACAAGAATAAAATTTAATTTGTTATAGTGATTAAAGTTACATAAATATGGGAGTATTAGTACCACTATTTTAGTCATGATTCATGTTATATATAAATAAAGGATTATAATGCTTAGGATAATTATGCTTATTTGAAAACAACCATCTTATTAAATTTAGTTTATATGCTGTGTTTAAATTCTTTAATTGAAAAATATATCAAATGGGCTTTGCTTACCTGAAGAATCTTGCAGACTTTTTAATATGATCACAAATTTTCTCTTAAATCTGTATAAGGTGAAGACATAAGATAAGATGAAGGTGAAGATGGTGAAGATTAATAATACAATTATATTTATGGCAAAAGACTCTAACGGATCTAATAAAAATGGAGAGTTCCCTCCAAATCTTTTGGCTTCCTCCATTGTGAGTGACGTCATCTTTTTTCCACGCTTCCTATTGGCTGGGAATGGTTGAAATAGTTTTGGCATCATCGAATATTTCTCATACCCAAAAAAAAGTAATTTTTGTAGAGTTTTTCAATAGAACAAGAAAATACATCATCTTTCTAAAACACATATTTATAATTATTTTTATATGAATATACTCTCCGGTTTTCACTTGCGATTCCCCACTTTTAATTGAAATTTGAAATATTTATAAATTTGATTGTCTGGTTTTGAGTGACATCTTTCGATGTTTAGTTGAAACTCTAGCAGGCAGCCATTTTTGTTTATGTTTAGTGAAATTTTTTTATATTTCAATGTCATGATCAATCATGATCATATTCATGTTTAAAGTTCATAATTAGAAGTCTCTTGATTTTCTTGAATGAATTTTACCAATATTTTTCATTATTTTCTTATTTGTCAGTTGTTAAATATTTAAAATTATCATCAATTATTTAAGGTGAGTGTCAGTTATTATTAACTGTCAAATTGTTATCTTGTAATGATAATTAAGATAAACAAATTGACCCCAATAACATAATTTCTTACTTTTTTTATTATATTTTATTAATGGTATTAAAATCTTTAATTGATTATTAAACAATTCAGAAATCTAGTATTATTTTATTTTAAAAATATGTTTACATTTGGGTCATATTAGACCTATATTTGAATTAGACTATCATAGATTAAGTTTTTAATTTTTCACTAATTTCTAAATAAAAATAAATTATAAGGATGGATTTGCTCCAAACGATTTTATTCTCTTTATTTAAAATTTCTCCAATAAAAGAACTAAAATTTAAATTTTTTCCCAAAATATGTAAAACAGTCTGGAGAGGGAGGGGCCCTAAACAAAATATATTAATAAAGATGAACAAAAACTGAAAATGAATCTAAAACGCATTTATTTATAATTTGCTATAAGCAAACTAGTAGGCGTATATAAATAGAAAATTAGAAATGACTCACCAAAATTTATTATTTCAAAATTATCAACTTAGTATCAAAAATTGGGTTTTGTACTATGAAATAAATAGGGACGGGGTATAAATGTACAGTGAGCGACACAATTAAGTCCCCACCTGATAGCTAGAGCCTTATGAATATGGTATATTTAATACATGGTTTATAGTGAAAAAATTTTAAATTTGAAAAGATAAAATAAAATCATCTGTACCAGATTTTACGTTTTACATTTTCGGTCATTAAAATGATTTAATTATACACCATATACTTAAGGCTCTAGCTATCAGGTGGGGACTTAATTGTTGCGCTCACAGTACATTTATACCCCGGCCCTATTTATATAGTTTACATTGATAAACATTTATTCAAATGTCATTGAAATTATTTTCATACTTCTATTTATCTTGTAGAATCATTTTCACATACTATGTTTTACTCTCTTATTTATTTTTTTAGTAAATATTTTTCTGATATGACGTCAAATAGACCGATAGAAATAGAAACTAATCTAAAACTTATAAAAAGCCTAGACCGAACCTTTTTTAAATTCATTAGATTTTGATTTACCTTAGTCATTCTGTCATTTCCTTTTATTGATTTTTTTTTAGCTTTGGGTTCTTCATACCAACGAGGAACGTCAAAGAGAAATGACAGGCAAATCACATCATAGTTCCACCTCGTCATCGAGACCTGTTCCAAAGGAACCCTCAGCTCTCACCAAAGGGTATCTTTTTCTCTATAATTTCGGACAAGTATTAGGGTATGTATCTTCACATTTATTTATCGCTAATTCATAATATAATTAATATGTTTAATCTGTCCTGCCTTATCTCTCTGCATTGGCGTAGAAATTTCAAAATAGCTTTGTCATTTAGTAATACTTGTTAAACATTTTCATTATTCTTCATTGATTGATTATTAATCATTATGAAATCTGCTGAATATTATATCCTATCGTTTCACGTTGTTACGTCACTGATTATTATCTATTTTTAAATATTTATTATCGTAATTTAGTAAATATTAATTCCACTCACTCTACCCATGTCAATTCAGAAATATTCCTTATAAATAACATTGTAAGAATAGCACAGATTAACACATAGCTAGAATAAAGGGTTGAAGAGGAAAGCAGCCAGGTAAGGTAGGGACTCTCTATTGAATTAAAATCCTTTTCCGCAAAACGTTTCGGCCGATTTAATCATGTCATCTTCAGTTGTATTGGAGTTTTTTTAGGAACACTGTAAATAATTGCATATGATGCGATTATTTACATTGTTATTGAATTTCGAAGGGGGACTCGCTTGTGTAACGGGCTAGGGTGTCGGCTTCTACAAAGAAGATCCCTGTTCAAACCCTGGGAGTGAGGAATTTTTTCATTAAATAAAAAAAATATTTATTTAATATAAACGAATCCTCAAGCAGGCACTGGATTGGATTATAGGATCTCACCACAATAGCCCCCAGGCAACTCTACGACGAGAGAAAGTGCAGTGACATCCCGTCCTGTGGAAGGGACGTAAAGAAGGTTCCCTCTCAGTGATGCATTCTTCGAAAGGAATAGGCTACACGTCGATGCTGAGGAAGTCTCTCCTCAAACTAGGACATCCTCCATAGCATAGAAGAGGTTGGATATAAGGAGCCGGTTGGAACCAGAAATGAGGATTAATTCACCATCTAGTGACGAAAACAGGAAGAGGAGTTAGAGATAGGAAATGATGTAACTTCACGGGGTGCCGGTAGATGGCTATGGCCAGAGGCCGGTTGGGTTTGAGGTGTGTGTCTTCGTGCACGAAAGCACCTCGGGTAAATAAAAGGGGATCCTGATAGGAATTTCAAATAATAATAATAAATTGTGAATTTCGAAATTCTCTTCGCTAAGACTCGCATCATATGTTATTTATATACATAGGCTATTGTAAAATTAATGAGCTTATGAATAGACTGTTAACAACTCTATTTGCTAAAAAACTCCAATCCAACTGAAGATGGCATGATTAAATTTGCCGAAATGTTTTGCGGAAAATAAGTTTAATTTAATAGAGGCTCCCTGCCTAGCTGCTTTCCTCTTCAACCCTTTATTCAATTCTACACAGCCACTTTCTACATTAATTATACATAGCTAGATTTATTAGGAGCAAATTTGAAAATAAGTCTACTATGGCATATTTATTTTATCTGAAAATGTTATCTATGCAAACATTGTTTAAAACTCCAAAATATGGTTTAATACAATATTTATCAATATTCCTGCTTATACACAATAAATTTCCTTACGTATATAAAAAGAAAAAATAAGTATTTTCCGATTTGATCAAAAACGATTTCTCGATTACAAATATTATAACGAAAATATATTAATTTCATTACATTTTATTAGATCTCATAATCTTATTTGATTCTTTTTTTTTTGATTTAGCCATTTTTTTGCAAATAAACTTCTCTCTTTTCCCTTTTTTTTTTATTATTATTAATATCATCATATTATTAGGTAATATTTAAAATAAAAACAACCTTTAGAAGTTAGGTTTATGTGGCGATTAAAATATGAGATAAAATTCCTTTCACCTTTTCTTTTGTACTTTGCTCGTGGTTTTCACTTTATAGCTATTTGAATTTAACTAGGCCAAATACAAATATATTCATGCATTTTTCGCCAAAATCGCCCTGAATATCTTTGCTTTAAATATTTTAACATTTGAGATATAAAGTTGTTTAATTTATTATTCACACTTTAAATTTAACCACAAAGATAAACTCCTCCTCTTTACATATACATACAATGGATTTAATTTCAGTTCTATTAATATATTCAACACAAGCCGCAGAGTGATTTCAGTTTATTCAAACAGAATCTATTTGAAGTTTAATGAATTATAAATTCATTCAATTTGCATAATATTATATAACTCCTTATCTACCTGACTGGTCTTTTCAGCAAAAAAAAAAAGTTGAATTCAGTAATATCAAAATAATTAAATAATAGAAACAAGATAGAACAATAAAATGACCCGTTTCTCAAAATATGCAAAAATATATAATTTGTTTCAGATTAAAATGTAATCACAAAATTCCTTTTGAAATTAGAATATTTCTTTTCCTGGGATGAGAAGCTGAGATTGAAGATCCCGGATCGAAGAGCAAACAAATTGATACATCTTTAACTATCATTTAAATAAGAAATAGAAAAAAGAAAGAAAGGACGAGGGTCGAATAATCGCAGAAAATCTCAATCCGTTAAAAACAATTGTTCGTTAATTAAGCCTTTAATAATAATGTACAATGTCTGCCAAAGTTCTCCTACTGTTACAGTTTCAACATGTGATTATTTTATTGTTTTTTTTATTATATGAAAAATTTTAAATGGAAATTTCTAGGACCTTGAAAATTTTCAATAAAGAATTCCATCATCTTTTATAAAAACAATGAAATAATCACATGTAAAAAACGCATAGGTGAGGTGACTTAACATTGGCACTCACTGTACTTGAGTTGAATTCATGTCTTTTTTTGTTTTATTAATTTAAATAATTTTTTTTTAGATGGAGTTATTTATTATTCCTCATCTTCAAATATTATTTCGTTCATCCGAAAGATATTACTCTTTGGGATATGGCTAAACCCATCGTAGTAATTTTTCAAAATGCTGCTATTCTAGAGGTAAAAGAACAAATATTTATTTACATATAATTTATATATTGAAGAAGTAGCTGTTATATTTAAACAATAGGTGACTGGAGCAGACAGCCAGAACCAATTAGTATCCACGAAATAAAACTCTCTGTTTAAGAAACAGTTTCGCCTTTAACTAGATAAAGCTATCTTCAATCCGATAATGGCCTTATCTAATTAAAGCCAAAACTGTTTCCTAAACAGAGAGATTTTTTTCGTGGAGACTAATTACCATGGGCATAACTAGGGAGACCCGGCTCCCCAGAAGGTTCCCCGCCCTAAGAAAAATTGAGACAATATGGGGCCTTCCAGGCCCAGGTCCCATTGGTATACTTAGGTTTTCTATACCGCTGAATCCATGTCAGAAACAGGCTGTGATTCATGACAGCTGTCAAAAAAGCGGCATTGAAACACTCAATTAAGACAATTTTCTGAATTGAGAAATTGAAAAAAAAAAAAAAAAACTAAAAATTCAATTCAAAATTTCATTGACATTTGTTATTTAGCGAAAAACGCGTTAATAATTTTTTTAAGTCGCAACTTTACTTGATTTGTGTTAAAATATAAGAAAAACCTTAAAATTTTGAATAATCAAAAAATTAATTTTTATTGACCCCTTTTTTTGACATCTGTCATGAATCAAAACCGGTTTCTGACCGATGATAATTGGATTCAGCAGTATCGAAAACATAGGATACCAAGTTTCATCTTGAATCGATGGAATCAAGTTCTCAACGCTTGGTTTAACCAACAAAAAAAAACCATGTTAAAATCCCATTTAAAATTCAACTTGCATGAGGGGCGGTTTATAATTTTTTTTTTTTTGTCATGGAAGTACTCAAAAAAAAACGGGACTATTCTAAAATAAGGACCACTCTAATGAATTTTCTTAATTTAATAAATTGTTTCTAGATTTTTCACGCGATGTTGGGTCTCGTTTCCTCGAACGTCATGACGACCATAATTCAAGTATTTTCCCGAGTAATGGTAGTTTGCGGTGTACTTCTGGCAACACCAACTGCACCCGTATGCTATGGTCTTCCTTTGGCTCTTTTGGCCTGGTCTATCACAGAAATCATTCGATATCTTTACTATTCGCTCAACCTTCTTGGAGAAGTGCCATACGCTCTTGTTTGGTGCAGGTCAGTAATTTTTTGTATTATAGATTTATAAATGAATTACTCAATTTTTTCTATTCTTCTTTTATAGATATACTTTCTTCTATGCTTTATATCCAATTGGAGTAACAGGGGAATTACTCTGTTTTTATGCAGCTCAATCTTATGTGAAACAGGCTAAACTCTGGAGTACTGAATTACCTAATGCCTGGAATTTCGCGTTCAGCTATCAGTATCTGCTCATTCTCATCATGTTATCTTATATTCCACGTAAATATTTTTTTACTTTCTATTATTATTTCTAATAATAATAAGTTTTCAAATAACTTTAACGATTCACACATTTCTTTATATATATATTTCCCTAACTAGATATATAAGGGCCGAAATTATATAAGAATTAAAAGTTTTTAGTGTAGACCAGTATATAATTAAATTAAAATGTCAGTAGATTCTTTATCTTTTTTATTTCAGAGAATTTTTAGCCAGATGTCAAAAAATGCTTTAAAATATAAAACCATAATTTTTTAAAAATTTCGTTTTATTTATATTCTCAATTACCATCTTGAATTGACCAAGAAAGAAATTACGACTTTTTAATTTAAATATGTAAGCTGTGCGTCGCAGTTTTAGGCTTTCAATTATATATATATGGTGACTTGTATAAAATATATATATATACGTATATAGTTTTCTGCTCCACGTCCGCTGCTTTTATAGCACAGTAGGCATAGTAAATTATATACTTGTTTTGTATATTGTAAATAGTAGTATATATATTTAAAATTTGAAACAAATCATTAAAGAGAATTTCGAGAAAATTGGGGAAAAAACTATTCTTTGAGTTAGTTATAGAGCATTATTGTATAAATATATACTCTTTAAGCCCATATTCAATCTAACAAAAGAGGGTACAATCCTCAAAGCATTTTTAATTTTGGGTGCTTCTGCCTCTCCATTTTCCACTTCTATTTATCAAAATAAAGGTAAAATAATTTTCACGGCAGGAAAAAGAAAATAAAAAATTTTCCGCCAATAAAGAAAACCAGAGAAAAACGAAAAGCATAATCGATTATTTTTTCGTCTGTTCTGGCCCAATAATCGATTATTTTTCATAATCGATAATCGATTATTTTTTTCATAATCGAACACTTCTAATATATATACATTGGTAAAATAAAATGTTTTGTTTTCATTAATATAAGAGTATGTAGATCCTTTTCTTTTTAAACAACAATAAATCTTCATCAGACTACTTTAGGGATCATGACTAAGTTGTTTCTTCATAGATTAAAATTAAAATAATCATTTGAAATGATGAATATAAGTAATAATTTTTTTGTTTTTTTTTTTACAGTGTTTCCACAAATGTACTTGCACATGATAAATCAACGCAAAAAAGTCATTGGCCGATCAGCAAAGAAGTTGGAATAATTTTTGATATATGTAATGTTATTTTTTTTTAATTTCTGTTATTTTTTTTATTATTTTAGAATCATTTTCTAACATTTTAACTTATATATATTTATATTGTTATATCTGTTTATAACTTTTTTAATATAAAGAATAAATAAATAATTTTTGCTTATTAATTACTTCTTTCATGATTGATTATCAAAATTAGGGTTGTCAAACTTGGAAATATTTGCCTTATAAACTTTCCCCGAGCCCCGAGTCTTGGTGTAGTGGTTAGCATGCTGGCCATTTACACCAAAGGTCGCGGTTTTGCATCTTGTCCCATGAGACAAAAATTTATTTAAATTGAATTGGCTACCAAAAAAAGACCTTAAATAAAAAAAAAAAAATTTCCCGAGCTTTATTAACTAATAAAGTACTACTCTTCGAAGTACCCCAAAGACAAAACAGCTTATATCATATTGGTACTTAAATTTATAAATAAATCAAGCGAATTTTTGAGGAAATTGGAAAAACTAAAAAAGTACATCAGTAAAGAACTAGTTCTCGAAGTCTTTCAAAAATGAGGTATAGCGTAATTTGTTTTGTTTACCGGAAATAGTATATATTTAAAATTTGAAAGAAATCGTCAAAGGGAATATTGAGAAAATTGAAAAAAACTACATCAGTAAAGTACTAGTACTCGAAGTTTCCCAAAGACCAGATCAAACGTAGTTTGTCTTGTATACCGCGAATAGTAAATATTTAAAAGAAATATTTGAAAGAAATAGTTAAAGCGAAATTCGAGAAAATTGGAAAAAAACGTACATCACTAAAGTACTAGTACCCGAATTTTCCCAAAGATGAGACCTAGCGCAATTTCATAGTGGTAGATTGTATATATTTAAAATTTGAAAGAAATCATTAGAGCCGTTTCCAAGAACTGATGGCTTACAAATAAACATACATTACTCGTTTAATAGTATAAGATAAGATAAAGTATTAATATTAATAATAATTTTATTTAATATCATGATATATATATATTATATATATATATATATATATTTACCGTTTATGTGAAGCAACTTCATAATTAAATATGATATTTAAAAAGAAGGAAGATTTAGGATAAATAAAAGACATATTTATAGTTGAAATAATATTATAATCTATCCATTTGTAATATCATAATTTAAATAAAATAAAGAAAAAAAGAGAAAAATTGGAGAAATAATAAAACAAAAAGAATTGAGATCATTTTTTATACAAATATAAATTAAAAAAAAAATCTGTATATAAAAAATAGAATGCTTTTTATGTCAGCTGTTTTAACGATATGGACTGTTAATAAATTTATCCCATTTATCCCACTTTTCCCTTTTTTCTAAAAAACTATTTCTTTTTATTGTCTTAAATATTAAATAATATTTTGGAATGTCTATTTACAAATTGATAAGTTTGAACTTAATAACAAATGAAATAATACTTTGGTAAATAATAAAATAAATTATTAATTCTATATCTAGAATTTTCTTTTTTTTATGTCATGGATGACTTTTTGAAATCATTTGAAAAATAAATATATAGAACTTTTTTTTTTTAATTATTAGGTGCCATTCAGCAGAAAAGTATTTTATGGTAGAAGCAAACATTCATTCATTATGGATTTGGAATGAAATATTTTCGTATATCGCAGTGAATTGGAGTTGATGTTGATGGTTGTAAGTTATTATTATGCCGGCGTTCTCTATGTTGGGCTGTCCAAGCATCAGCCAATTCACGTTGTAAATCGTTAGGCAATTCGGCAAAAACAGTGGGATCAACATCGTCCGGACATCGGATCGGTGAGGTGGGTGTTGATTCGGTGAGTCGTAATCGAGCTACTTGCCTTAATGTAGCTGTTGATGTCGGTGAAGATCCTTCCACATCTTCAATAGTTCTTTTTCGACAAGGTTCATCGATGGGTGGTGGTGTAGTGTCGTCGTCACGAGGCTTCTTTGGTGAGGGTTCTGATTCTGATTCACTGCCATCAGTCGCTGTCATCACAAGAGTTGATGAGGCTTTAGGTGAAGATGATGATGTAGTTGTAGCGTCCCCATGAATCAAAGCGGCTAGCGATTGAACAGAAAGATCTTTTGAAAGGAATGAAGCAATTGAACCACGTCCAACATAACGTTCGTGGAATTTGGTAAAAGCCACTCCCAGAAGAGTAATATGGAACGGTTCATGAAAGTTGATCATTTTCCGGAAGAGGCGCATACAGGTATCGAGTAAAGTTGATGGTTGTAATTTAGGTGTGTTTCCTTGACGAGACTCTCGGTGGCTACGTCTTCGACGAGGATCCCATCTCCGGACTGTTACTTTAATAGCTCCAGGAAGTCGACCATCTTCGGTTTGTAATTTGAGAAGGCGTTGAACCAGACCTCGAAATCGATCTCTGATCTCAGTCTCCACAGAGGTGTCTCCAAAAGAATCTTCAACGCCTAAAGATTTGGGACGACCAGATCGTTTAACTGGACTCTCATCAATTCCTGGAATGAAAATAACATTACTTTTAAATAAATTATTTTAAAAAATTTGTTTGAATAATGTTTATATAGAATGCTCAAATGAAGAAACACCCGGAGCGTGAAAATAAGCTTTTAATCATTAAAACGATAATCCTCAAAATATGCCATAAATATTGTGAAAAATCGGTAGAAACTCGAGATAGCATTGAAGACGAATATTTTGGTTTATATATAGACGAGGTTATGCATAAAGGAACCAAGCGACATTAACCTAAATCTGAGATAAAGGGCATTTCATTTGCACACTTGTAAACAAACCCAATGGCAATGACGTTTTTTCTTATTTTATACAAAAAAAAGTGCACAGAGTAATAATGTTGTAATTTAAATAAATTATCTTATTTTTCCCTACAAGATGGGGTCTTAACTCAATATCGATCATAATGGCGCTTGGTTCCTTTATGCATAACACCGTCCATATATATATATTCTATATGCGCGGCGTAGCTGAGAGGGTTACCAACAAGTCGAGGCAGGAGCACAGCACACAACTTTCTCTGACCCTTCGGTAAGTATGTGCTTGTCACATCAGATTTTTTGTGTCAAGATATATTTAGCTTCCCTTAGCACCTTAGTTTCAAATTTGACCACTTGCATTTCATAAGTAAAAGTAAAAAAGACTTGATTCAAAATTTCCATAAAAATAAAATACTTTATCTGAGGAACGAGCCCGATCCGTGAGAGCCCACTGATTTAGCTGAGCTATGATTTCTTCTCTATAAATCGGTATTTGAAAAATTTTCGCTCTAGCCTGAGCATCTTGTCTGCTTTACGACTAAACAAACAGATTATCTGGTTCAAGATATTTTTCACTATACTATATATCAAAAGTGGCGGATTACCCACTAGGCACGTGTCTAGGAGCTCGGTACATAAGAGGTCCCAAAATTTAAAAATATTTTTTTGTAAATATTAAATTTTTTTTTTTTTAATATTTTCTGAACCAAAATAATTTATAAGTATGGGAAAATATTTATATTTTGATGTAACAGAGGGATGTATGGCTGTAGAGTAGATGTTGAAAGAAAAGAAAGAAATGCAGCCAATGTATTTTCTTTATTGATTATCAGCCCACGGCTAACGTTTCGATCCCAGGGTTTGGACCATCATCAGACCTGGGGCTGGGTCATATATGCCTTTTTTGACACAGCCCCAGCTCTGATGATGGTCCAAACCCTGGGATCGAAACGTTAGCCGTGGGCTGATAATCAATAAAGAAAATACATTGGCTCCATTTCCTTCTTTTCTTACCTCTTTCAATATTTATATTTTGTTACCATGGCAACCATTTCCCCTATCCTTCCTATGAAATACAAGAGTAAAGTGGTCTTCAGAAGATTTCAATGGCACAATGAGAATATACATTTTAAAGAGCATCTCAAAAAATTGATTTTTGAATTTTAATCAAATGGAGCGAATTTTGAGAAAATCGAAAAAAACTGAAAAATTATTATTATTAAATTATCATCAGTAAAGTACTAGTAATTTTTGGCCGATTTTGATTAAAAGCTTATTTTTAAGCCCCAGGGGGGCTTTTAACTTAAATATAAAATTACAACCTCGTAGCTCAATGCCTTCATGCTTAAAATTGAACACAGGCAGAGAAACATACACACCATGTCGCGAAAACCACTTTTTTGGATTCAGGGGACCTCAAAACGTGTATATCCATCAAAATCTCGACGAATTTTGACAAATCGAATCTTTGACATGAATCCAATACTTTCTCGCTCTATAAGATATATACAGGTAAGAGAAAGTAAAAATCCATAGCTATTTTAATTTTTGAGAAGTATAAACAAATTAAATCCGGAGATGAATTTCAGGACAATGCGGGGTCAAGAAAACAAACAGCCCTCAATTTTGTCATTAAAAGTTGTGGTTAATCATCCTAGTACACATGTAGTGAAAGGCAATAGAGCCAAACGAAGATGTATTAGACATAATTTCTTTGGCTCCATTGCCTTTCACTACATGAGTACTAGCATGATTATCCACAACTTTTAATGACAAAATTGAGGGCTATTGTTTTCTTGACCTAGCATGGTCCTGAAGAAGGAGTCGTTTTGACTCCGAAACGTTGACTCATAATGTAATCCAAATAAATTGGCCTGAGATTCATCTCAGGATTTTATTTATTCATCCTTCTCACTAATATCCACCAGGCTGACCCTATCTTCATCATTTTAATTTTTATTTATTTATAATCAATTCGACTGTGGAATATATATATATAAAAGACCTTAAAAAAAAATACGATCTCAGTGGCTGTTCTCTCTGCTCTGCTCAAGTTAGTTAAATACTAATGAAACCTATTGAGTATCATTTCTATATATAAAGTAAATAAATAATAATAAAAGTAAATAATGCTTTTGCTTACCAGAGGCCATTTTTTGAAATCGAATAGCAACTTCATGTCCTAGCGTCTTTTTTAAAAGATCAGCTGATGCTGTCCGTAAATCCATAACTGAATTTACTCCAATGGAAGCCAAAAGACGCTGGGCACTCTCTCCAATTCCTGGGATTAATCTAACAGATCCGAGACCGTCAAGAACGTGCCTTGCCTGCCAAGGAAATATACACGTTTGTTGATTGGGTTTGTGCATGGGACATGCAATTTTAGCTAGTAATTTATTATGGCTAATTCCTGCACATGTTGTTAGCCCAAGGCATTCTTTAACACGATGTCGAATTTGTTGAGCAATATGAGAAGCAATGGCAAGACGAACAGCACAACCGCAGTGACAAATTGGACTTTCCTCAGAATCTATAACACGATTGCCAAGCAAGGTCCAATCGTTGTCAGTCTGTTCACGTTGCATTCGCTCTACCATTTCTGTGGCATCAATAAAATTCTCATCTAATCCTAACTTCTCGACAATATCAGAGAATTGAAGGAGAATTTCA
This sequence comes from Euborellia annulipes, assembly GCA_023213315.1. Lineage (NCBI taxonomy): Eukaryota > Metazoa > Arthropoda > Insecta > Dermaptera > Anisolabididae > Euborellia > Euborellia annulipes. The sequence continues at coordinate 92,974 of JAKCPI010002588.1, forward strand.
TGTACATCTTGGGAAGTTTTACGATAATCTCCTAAATCTTCGCCATTGACGAGCACCAGTCCTGGACAGGTTTTCAGAGCCTCTTGGACAGACATACACTTTTTAACACCCAATTCACGAGCTTTATAATTACACGTAACAACTAAACTCTTTTGCTGAACTCCGAGAGGCTGTTCATAATATGAGGGATTTTTTAACATTTCAACTTGTGCATAAAAACAATCTATATCAATATGAATGATGGATCTTTCATGATGATGATGATGATGATGATGATGACCTCCGCCTCGTGAATCATTCATCCTAATAAAAAATCAGATAACGGTAAATTAGATTGTTCATTATTATATCGAAATGTGAATATTCAATATCAATAATAGATACCTGTAATGAGTTATCACAAATAAATTATAAATCACTATTTAAAGAATAAAAAAAAAAAAATTAAAAAATTAATTATCTTTGTGTTGATTCATTAACCTCAATCCGGAAGTCGATTTCATAATATTAAATATTAAAAAAAAAGAGGTTAACTAAAGAAAAAACTTAAAGAATTCTTTATGAACATAATTAAAATAATAAGAAAATTATCAATATTTTAAAAATTCGCACAGTTAAAATTGACATTATTCTTAAAGAAAAATAAAAAGTATAAAAGATGTTTAAAGTCAATGAAGTGTTTTTTCTGATTCTTGTAAAAACTTTCTTTCTATTTTGGATACATTATTTAATTCAGCAAAATTAACGATAGATGGCAAAGATTTTAATTTTTTTTTTTACCTCTAGAGTGCGCTATTGTTCTGCACCACTAAATTTAAAATCAAATAGTAATATAACCAGTGGCGTACCGAGGGGGGGAGGGGGCGGTCCGCCCCGAGGCCCCGAGCCGGCATAGGCCCCCATATATTTATAAAAACAAAATTTAATGAAAATTTCTCTTTGAGAAGCCCCGGGGCCCTCAGGGCTCAAGTAAAAACGTAAAAATTTAGATTAAAAAAAAAAACAAAATTTAATGAAAATTTCTCTTTGAGAGGCCCCGGGGCCCTCAAAGACGTAAAAATTTATATATAAAAAAAAAAAAAAAAATTTAATGAAAATTTCTCTTTGAGAGGCTCTTGGGGTTCAGGGATATACGGTATTTTAAAAATATTTTTGTGTATGGAGGAGAGGGATATTTAAAGATGAGCACCCCCCAAAAAAAAAAAAAAAAAAATTCAATATAGGGCCCCCTCTTCTAGTGCCGCCCCAGGCCCCCAACTGCCTCGGTACGCCTCTGAATTTAACTTTTATTTAAATTTAAAGATATTCATCAGAACATATTTTAATAAAAGGTTTTTGTATTTATATTTTATTTTTATTTTTTATTTATTTCATTTTTTAGGAAATTATAATTTTTATAAGTTAGCATAAAAAAAAAGAAATTGATAATAATAATGAAAAAAAATGTGCAGAAGATGGATTTGAACTCGCAAAGTTTAGTAAAGTGAGGATGGAAAAAAATATTTATGTCGACCACTATAACCACTGAGCCACCTTGGCTTAATTTAAATCAAGTAAAATAGACTATATAACAAACATTAAATAAAAGATGTAATTAAAAAAATTTTAATATTGCACATATGATATATCATTTTTTTAGTACGTTTTATGCAGATTAATAATTTATATACAAAATTCCAATAGCATGCATAGTTTTCCAATTATTCAATGGCAAACGTACACATTTTAATTGTCTTTATGTAATTAAACCCAAAACTCTATATAACATATGATACATGTTATTAATTCTTGATTTCCTCCTGATTCCAGAGAACTAAACCCCTTTTAATTATATGATCTAATTTGGGAGTTATTGGCGATCAAAGCTGATGTCATTAAGGTCGAAAATATACCTTAATGACATCAACATTCAATTTTCTACATTATCGAAAAAGCTTATTTATCATTATCTAATTAAAACCCAATTTTTACCAGAGATTTATAATAAAAAAATGAGTTTTTTTCTAAAGTTTCATTGAGATTGGTAAAGAAATAAATAAAATATTCACTATTTTGTAAATTGAGTTTTAGAATTCGGGATCTCAGATGAAGCCTAGACCCGGTTCATAGACGGCTCTCTTTACCCATCCGGGATCCCGAATTCTAAAACTAAATTTACAAAATAGTGAATATTTTATTTATTTCTTTACCAATCTCAATGAAACTTTAGAAAAAACTCATTTTTTTATTATAAATCTCTGGTAAAAATTTGGTTTTAATTAGACAATGATAAATAAGCTTTTTCGATAATGTAGAAAATTGAATGTTGATGTCATTAAGGTATATTTTCGACCTTAATGACATCAGCTTTGATCGCCAATAACTCCCAAATTAGATCATATAATTAAAAGGGGTTTAGTTCTCTGGAATCAGGAGGAAATCAAGAATTAATAACATGTATCATATGTTATATAGAGTTTTTGATTTAATTACATAAAGACAATTAAAATGTGTACGTTTGCCATTGAATAATTGGAAAACTATGCATGCTATTGGAATTTTGTATATAAATTATTAATCTGCATAAAACGTACTAAAAAATGATATATCATATGTGCAATATTAAAATTTTTTTAATTACATCTTTTATTTAATGTTTGTTATATAGTCTATTTTACTTGATTTAAATTAAACCAAGGTGGCTTAGTGGTTATAGTTGTCGACATAATTATATTTTTTCCATCCTCACTTTACTAAACTTTGCGAGTTCAAATCCATCTTCTGCACATTTTTTTTCATTATTATTATCAATTTCTTTTTTTTTATGCTAACTTATAATTTACTTCATTTGATAACTAGAGAAATGATTTGTGAAAAAATGAAAATTTGGTTGTTTCAATTAATTATAAAGCTATCGGAAATTTTTATTTGGCTTCGACCTCATAATCCTTCTTTCGGCGCCAGTTTTTATGGCGGCCATTTCTGATTTCCCGCTGCTTTCAAGGCGTCAGTGAATGACCGGGAAACAATTTTATTTAGTGTTATCCTATTTTATGCTTGTCAAGAAATATAAAATGTAAGTCTAATCTAATCATTACCAAATTACCAGTGAATCGTTTTGTTAACTCATTTATAACCTAATTGATTTTAATTAACTTGATCTATAAGTTTCTTTCTCAAAAGAAAAAATCTCATCAACTTTCAATCATGTGTACTATACAAATTGATCTCTCCTGGTATGCTCTAATAAAAAACACCCATCAAATTGTGATATTCTGTATTTTGCAACAAAAGTATATAAGAAAAAGTCGGTCAATATCGAATAAAACTCCCAATCAATGTGACGTTTTGAATTTAATTTGCATCCATCAATTAAAATTATAGTTTTTGGCAATAGCATTAGGATATATAAATTGTGCATTATATTATTATAACTACTCTATCATTGCAGAAAGCATTAGACATTGGATTTGCAAACACTTCTCTTAGCTGGCCTTAAAAAATTAAAGCCGAAACATCATTGATTTGAGTTATTATTCGATAGATAACTACTACCTCATGGCTGACTTTAAAATTTACCAACAGCCAAATTCATTGTCATTAGAAAAAACTAATTAGTTTATTTGTGCCTGCAGAGAGCTCAATACTGCTAAATATCACCTAGAATTTTTGCAGATCACACCAAATAAAAATTATGTTAAATATATTTGAGGTCAAAAAAACTTGGTGTCAGAAAAAAAACAATGGATTGAATATCTCAATATGTCAAAAAATGCCAGATACCCCATTTGGGCTTAGTTAATAAAAGAAGATAAGAGGAAATTGGGGATTATAAAAAATTAGGAAGTTGTAAGAGACCATTGACCAAAAAAATGCGTTGGAAGTTTACTTCTTTATGGAGCTGGTTTAAAAGTTATTTTTTTATATTCAGATGACAGGTGTGCACTATCAACTATCAGTTTCGGTCTATCTGAGAGACCATCATCAGATATGCAAAATGTGCAATCACAACATGAGTCATCAGAAGCCAATCAAAAATTTTCAAGAAAATTTTTTATTCTGATCTGGTCTCTCAGAGAGACCGAAACTGGTAGTTGATTGTGCACACCGGTCATCTTTTCAATAAAAAATTCTTGCTATAAGAACCAGCTCTATAAAGAAGTAAACTTCCAACACATTTTTTTGATTAGGGATAATTGAAGAGTTTATTATTTATTATAACCCAAAATGTTAACAAGGATAAAAACTAGTAAACATAAATATAATAATTTAATCTATTTATTAATTTCTTTCATTTTATAGCCCTAAAAACAGGACTTACAAAGGTATTAGGTTTGGACATCTTAAAATGCCTTCACTTAATAATAATCATTATCACTGGTCACATTAATTCAAGGGTTCCCAATGTATAACTCAACATAATTGTCCAAAGAGAATAAATAATTTCTCTTCCACAATTGTATTCTTGGAATGTTACAAGAAATGTAAGATAGGATCCTAAAAATTGCTCTTTTTTGTGTTATTTCCAGGTTGGTATTTTTCTAATTTAAAATTAAACCCATTATAATTTAAAAATACTTTAAAATCTTATACTTCTTGAGATTACTTGTCTATAATTTAAAGCAGATGAAGGGCTGATTTTAGAAAGAAAAAGCTTGATGAGGTTTTTCTTTTTAAAATCTGCCCTTCATCTGCTTTAAATTATAGACAAGTAATCTCAAGAAGTATAAGATTTTAAATAATTTTCTTGTCTAGTTTCTTGTGGCTTGCGCTAATTTTTGTTATTTTTATTTCTTTCGATGGAAATGCATGAACATGTTTGTTAATGAGCATACATTTCAATTTTTTATCCTTTTGTTTTGTTGTTATTGTATTTAAATTTGTATTGTGTATTTTGGACCTAGCCACCGAGGACTGGTGCCTCTAAACTGGTCCTAATAAATTTATTTATTTTTTGGGGCCTAAAAAATTTTAGAGTTTGCTCTCCAAACTAAAACTTTGGGAACCCTTGATTTTAAGAATAAATTAAAATAAAACTTGAAATTTAATCATTCAACCTCAAAATCAATGAGATTTTTATTAATTAAAAAATTGTTTGTTTCTTATAAATAGAAATGATACATATTGATACTGATCATCAATGAGATATAAAAAAACAACTTTTTATTTTAAACAATTTTAAAGATTTTTTTGATTTTCATAAAAGGAATTTTTTTGTTTTTTAGAAAAAGAAGAATTCATTTGCTGGAATTTCTTTCTGAGATTTGATATTTATTTGTCATGTTATCAGACGAAAGGGATTTTTTCATTCTTCGATTTGGTCAAGAATCCATTTAGCATAACTACTTACACGTGTATAAACACCTGGCCAACCTTGAGTGCCACAATCCTTAGGGCCATAAGAAACTACTCCAATGGCATGATATCTGAAACTCCTATTTAATTCATCGATGGACATTAATGGACCACCACTATCTCCTGTGCAAGAGTCTTTTCCAGCGACACCTCCAGCACACAATTGCGAATCGATTATTTCTCTACCAGCTGTGCTATATTTACCACGACATTCTGAATTTGACTTCCCTGGAACATCTACATACATCTTCACATTTGAAAAAAAGGTATTGGCGTCAACTTTTCCCCATCCTGCCACAGTCAAGTTTTCATTAACATAATTTTTTTGCATTATCTCACTGGAGAGTGGTATACAAATAGGTGTTACAAATCCAGATGAAAGATCTGCCTCACGGTCCAATCTCAATAATGCAATATCATTATGTTTTGTTACAGTGTTATATTGAGGATGAGTTATGACTCTTTGAATACGGAAGTTTTGAGGAGGTGGAGCACATACGGTTTCTTCCTCAACAACGTCACAATCAGGATCCTTTGATTGATCATGTTCGCCTAGACGGACTGAAGACCTAAACAAGGTAAAATTAGCTAGATTAATATAAAAAAAAATTTGGTGTGACTGATCGCAGAGCACACAACTTTCTCTTACCCTTCGGCAAGAGAAAGTTGTGTACTATGCTTGTCAAGTCAGATTTTTTTGTCCAGATATATTTAGTTGTCCTTAGCACCTAAGTTCCAAACTTGACCACCCGATTCATAATGCTTCGAATGCTTCCATATCAGACTACTTCAAACTTTCACTAAAATTTTCACTGATATACTTTTTAAAGAGCATTAAAAAAATATTTGATTTATGAATTTTAATCAAAATTGTTGGAGCGTATTTTGTGAAAATCATAAAAAACTGAAAAATTATATCAGTAAAGTGTACTTTAAACGATTCCCACGAAAACTTTCACTGATATACTTTTTAAAGAGCATCTAAAAAATATTTGATTTATGAATTTTAATGAAAATCGCTCGAGCAAATTTTGAGAAAATCGAAAAAAACTGAAAAAGTACATTAGGTAAGTACTAGTTCTTTTTGGTCGATTTAGTTCAAAAGCTTATTTTCATACCTTGGAGAGGGGGGAGGGGGGTGGCTTAACTCAAATATAAAATTTTAACCTCCTAGTTCTCTTCGTTCCAGAGATATTTTGTTCACAGACAGACCAATTTGCGGGACCAACTTTTTTGGACTCAGGGGATCTCAAAACGTATATATCCTTCAGAGTCTCTCGACACCAGATTTTTATTATTAATGGATTTTGATAGGGCAGGTTCAGCCAAATAAAAAGCCTTTATATGCTTCTCGACTCCGGAGACGTTTCGAAATATTTTTAATGTCTCATCATCAGTCCGTCTACAAAATGTACATATAAATAAGTGATTATTTTTCGATATACAGTAAAAAGTATAAAATTCATTGTAATAAAATAAAAACACACTTACATCGAAAATTAGCATAAAGGTAGTCGTTAATATACAGCATATGTACATATAAATTTTATATAATGAATACGCCTCGAAGCGTTCATGAGAGGAAATATTCTCAATAGTTAAAATTCATTGCTCTCATGCATTTATATATGATTTTTTAAAAAGTTTATTTCCAGAGCATCGAAAAGTTAATCCCGGTCAAAGTATTAATACAGGCAAAAAATAGAACAAATTATTTTCTTCATTTCTTTACTCAAATATAAAATATCTAAATTTGACATTTCGGTTTTTATTTTTTGACCAAACCAAATGGCTCAAGCCCACAATTCACCATATAAAATTGATAGATAAATTAATTAGTTGTTTATTTATTTTTATTTTTATTTTTAGCGCATGCCTGCCCCTGAGAAGAGAATCGCATCATACACGTTGCCCAGGGTCTCACAATCTGTGTGGAAATTAATGGCTTTACCCCCAAATGTTTTAATATAGCATTTTTCAAGCGTTAGGCGTTTGTCTGTATTTGTTTCTTTGGCTATTATCATTGCATTGTCATAATCGAATGAATGATTGTGTTCTAAACTGTGAAACGCCAACGCTGTTGATCTTTTTTTAATTCTAATGCTATATTTATGTTCCTCCCGACGGATTGAAAATTTACGCCCCGTCTGACCCACGTAATAGGAACCAGGGTGTGGACAATCTAGACACTTAAACGCATATACAACACCTGTCTGATTGTCTAAAGTGATTTTGTCTTTTGTGTTGTATAGGCGCATCAATGTGCTGTTGGATTTAGGGGCCAATACGATGTTAAAATCTTTAAATAGTTTTTTCATACCCTCTGTAACACCTGAGAAGCATATAAAGGCTTTTTATTTGGCTGAACCTGCCCTATCAAAATCCATTACATTCACAGCCACCAAATCTTATTTATTTTTATTATTAATATACTTACAAAGAATAAGGTGAAATATTGGTAGTACAATGCGCGGCCGTTAAAATATATTTACTGTTGATCAATGCACCTCCACATAGAAACACTTCTGGACCACCATCTAAAAAAAATCATATCCAACCAAAATTAATCTTAATTAATTAATCACTGTTTATATAAATATAGGAATTTTTTAATACACTTACTCCTTCTGTAGGCAATGAGCGCCAGCCAGGGATATTCGCCCAATTCAGTCTCATTACCACCCCAAATTTTCATCACGAAACTTTTTCCGCATGTTCGTTCAGGAATAAGACGAAGATTTGGATGATTACTTACTCCCTCTATTGGATTGGGGGGTCGAGTTACAGGCCTTTCAGTGGTTGGCTAGAAATAAAATATAAAAGATTAAATTAGATATAATAATATGGTTGGAGTTGAGAGTTAAAGCTTTTAGAGTTGCAGTTAATAAATAGAAATTCTTGATTTTGGGCAAACTGTTATTTATTTGTCTAACAATTGTAAGATACAACTAAACCAGAGTTTAGAAATATTATTAAATATGGATTTTAGAAACAGGTTTCCCGGTCAACACTAGTAGAAACCTTGGTTCCAGTTACTAGGGATGTATTGTCGTTCACTTTCCTAACCCAGGAGCAAAGAGGGACTCAAACGCTGGTTAATTTGTAACTTCGATCTGTAATCGATAGCTTATCCGCTTAACATCATAATAATCATAATATAATCTTTCAAAATTAAGAAGGCCCTTGGGCTTGGTGTAGGGTTTAGCGTGCTGGCCTTCTAAATCAAGGGTCGCGGGTTCAGATCCCAGGCAGTCCGATGATTTTATTTAAGCCATTTGGAAACCAAATGGTTTAAATAAGAATGCCTGGACCTCCTAATTGTAACATATTAAATTAATGAGTATCGTTAATGCCTTATTAGCAGACTGTATGTATGTGTGTGAATGGGAAAAAAAGTGTGAGTGTTTTGTTTAATTATAAAATTAACTAATTGAACCAAAAGGAATTAAATAAATAAAAAACTACCATGTTTTGAGGTCAATCTTTTCATGTATGTCCTCGAAACGTCGGCAGTATAAAAAAAATTAAAGTTTTTATTTATTTATTTCCTCTTGACTGTATTCTCGTTTTCTTAAAGCCACAATATATCGTTAAATTTCTTTAAAAATATTATAAAGTAAATTATTCAGACAATTGATTTAACATTTAGCCTATTTTAAACAAATTTTTAAAAGCTTTTACTTATTAATATTATCTTATATTTTCTTCCAGGCACCCACTTTGCTTCATTACATATTTCTGCAGAAGTTCTACATGATAGTAACAAAAACTGCGGTTTCTGGTTTAATTTGTTAGCAAGTAATGCTATTATAAGTCAAGGACAAGCGTTTATAATTGATCGATACAGAGGATACCGTCTGTTTGGGATTTTTTTCAAAATATGGTAAGCAAAAATTTTAATTATAATTAGAAAATATTATTAATCAATAATTTCATGACGAGGGGGGGAATGGTTTAGTGGTTTTCTTGCTCCTTTCTATAACCTTGCCCCAGATATGAATTTAGTATCTCCACTACTACAACCCGATCATCTTTCTATTAATATTCTTTTAATATTGTAATTGTGGCTATTGAGCTGTATCAAGGAAAGATTGTGAAAGCAGAGACTGGCAGCCAAATATTTTATTGGGCCGCCGCTTCGGTCTAGATAGAGGCCATCTTCAGGGCCCATTAAGTGTCAAGAAAGTATATTTTTTTGCATTTATGCATAATGTTGCAAGATCTCTCATCTGATGAGAAACATTACACATAGTACCTAATGCAAAAAAATTTATATACTTTCTTGACACTTATTGGTCCATGAAGATGAGCTCTATCGAGACCGAAACGTCGGCTCAATAAAATATTAAAAGAAAAAATATGGCTGACAGTCTCTGCTTTCGCAACTCTTGATACATATTCTTTTATTAATTTTTTTCCTTTTTTTCTTATCTTATTTATTTATTTCATTAACTTTTATTTCTATCAAAAAAAACCATCAATCTGAATCTCCCTATCCCAAGGCCGATACGAAACTTGTATTTGAAATAGGACCGGCTTTTCGCGTATTAATAAATTATATTAAATTTCTTGAGGGGGTTTCGTAGTGTAGATGTTAACGCATGTTTTTCCCTATAAGAGGACGTTTTTGATAAATAAACGAAGTTTTACCTCTGGTCTGGCTACTTCTGACGGGCAACATACAATAGGTGTTTTTCCCTGCCATCGACATACAGAATCTCTCAAGTAACTTTGATCCTGTGGCGGAATGGGTTGGCGGCGAATAATATCCAATATGACTGGACAATTACGCACATTTCTGCATACTCCATTTTCTCGTCGTGATGTCCGACACGAACTACCTTCATTCAATTCTAAAAATTAAAAAAAATCTTCCTCAATAAATCCTGTTAAAAAAGGGTATTCATAATTATACTTATACACTTTATTTTAAAGAAGAGATCAATAGATCTTATAGATCTTTAAATATTTGAGGATATAATAATTAATAGGGCAGTTTAATTAAAGCTTGGTGTTATTTCCCATCATACACATAACTATCTCATCCCAGTCTTTTGCGTTATTTAGTATATTTTCTATAATCTTCCTGTTTTTATATTATTGTACTATATATATTTATTAGGGTCCGACCGAAACAAGATTTTCAGCCGAAACCGAATATTCGGCCTCAATCTTAGTTTCGGCCGAAACCGTAACCGAAACAGAAACTTGTATTTCCTATAAAAAATTCATTTCATTTTATCTTTTTTTTAGGGAGATTAAATTTTTTTCTCCCTCAAGTGCAAATCATTTGACCTTTTTTTTTTTTTTTGCATGCGAGTCTCATCCCATCTTTTCAGACTCAGGTTTCGGCTACTTTTTGGCCGAAATCAGGATTTTTGGCCGAAACCGTAACCGAAACCGAATATTCGGTCGGTTCCTAATATTTATTTATCTATTTCCAATCTAATTTTTGCAAGAGGATGTTAAAAAAATATAACAATCATACACACCAACGGTGTCAGGGGTGACGGGAAGGGGGGGGGGGGAGGCAGAAGTAATATCATCAATTAAATACAAAGAGTTCCAACTTTTGAGATTGTATTCTCTTAAAATTTTCACCTAAAAATGCATCCTTCTGAGTTTATTTAAAACTTGATTGTAAGCATGGAGAAAAGAGGGAAAAAAGATTACCTTTAGAATTGTAATACATTATATTTATTGGTCATAAGCCCTGAGAAAGGTCTGCGCAACCGAAACGTCAATAATCAATGGCATGTAGTATTTTAATTACTTTTCGTGTCAATGAAATTTTAATGTCTTTGTTTTATTTAAATTGTAGCCCAATTATTTATTAAACTGATATGGATTTGTGTTACAAATGTATAAATTATTTCATATTAAATGTTTAATAAATTACAGTATCATTAAGATAGATTAGAATAGGTCTTTTTAAGAAGAAACAAAGTTCCACTTTTTTTGCACCTTAGTTTTTCGGTCCTTTTTAGGATCATCTTCAGTGCATTAGGGCCTATCGTTGACAGCCCTAATGCTCTGAAGATGATCCTAAACAGGACCGAAACGACAGAACTGAGGGGGAAATAAACGAAATTATAATTAGCTGCTCTGTCTTTTGTTATTCTCATTCTACTTCATCAATTCAACCAGCTATAAAAACTTCCAATCATCATATTAATAATAAATTCCCCTTTCTTCATATCTACTCCAAGAAGTAATCTTCTTTTATAGATTGCCTCATTAAAAATATAATCGTTACATAAATTTGAAATTAACAATATCTTATTATTTTTTTACTATGACCTTCATTCACAATCGGGTTATTTAATTATATATTTTTTTTTATTTTGTTTTACCTTAAAAGAAAAACTTCTGAAACTTCCCAATCTTGCCATAACAGAGATTTATATGAAGCTTAGTTGTTTATGCTTTCTCTTACTTCTATATATTGTTTATATATTTAGAGAGAGAAAGTATAGGTTTCATGTCAAAAATTCGATGTCGAGATTTTGATGGATATACACGTTTTGAGGTCCCCTGAATCCAAAAAAGTGATTTTCGCAACATGTCTGTCTGTGAACAAAATATCTCAAGAACGAAAAGAGATTGAAATTTTATATTTAAATTAGGTACCCCTCTGGGACGTAAAATGAACCTTTTGAACAAAATCGACCAAAAAGTATTGTACTTTACTTATGTACTTTTTCAGTTTTTTTTTTCGATTTTCTCAAAATTCGCTCTAATGTTTTTGATTAAAATTCAATCATTTTTTAGATGCCCTTTCAAATGTATATTCTCATTTTGATTTCAAAATTGTTTGAAGACACTTTACTCTTGTACTTCATAGGAACTTGTTTAGGGTACAAAATGTAGATAATCGTTAATGGATATGCCTGGTTGTTTTGGGTGGAGCGAAAAAGGCCCTAAATGGAGAACCAATGGCATCATAAATCACTCACTGACAAAGAAAAAGAATTCAAACTGTTAATAACAATAATACCATAATTTTGTTTATAAAATATTTATTTTCAACATTCTCTGATAAAGCTATAATAATATTTTTATTTTTCACCGATGACTATTTAGGGCCGGTCTTTTCATGGTGGGGGGTTTTGGGGAGGGTTTTTTTAAGGGGTTTTTTTTGGGGACCCTTCTTTTTTTTTTTTTTATTATAATATATTACATCCCTCTTTTATTTTAAAAAAAAAGTAGATTTTTTGTTTTTTTTTTTTTTTTTTTTTTAAAAAGTGGAGGGGTGGTTTTTTTTTTAGAGGGGTGGGGGTTTTTTTGGTTTTTTTTTTTGGGGGGGGAAAAAATTAGACAAATTATTCTATTTATTGAAATGAGTAATTTTATGCACTTGAAGTTTTGTGAACATAGGTAATTTTCTTTTTTTCGAAATTTTTATAAATACGTATAATTAAAAATTAAAATGAGATTTTAATTGGTTTGGAAAATCTATTTTATATTATATATGACCCAATTTTTTTTATAGAAGGCTTTTGATGTCCTAGAACAGTGGTTCCCAACCTGGGGAAGATCGCCCCGAAATGGGCGATTTGGATTATCAGGGGGGAAATAAATAAGTGGGGGGGGGGGGCGATGAGTATTCAAAAGGGAAAAATTAAAATTGTACTGTACAGTTGTAGAAACATCTACTCCTGTTTTTTTAAATCTACGTCAATTATCTTAGTTAATTATTTCACTTCTTTGTTCTTAAAAAAAACTGTAGAAAATATACAATTTAATTTTTTTTTCTATTTTATTTAAGAGTGACCGGATAAAAGTGCTTCGGTAGTTTTTATATACGTTAAACTTGTTTAAAATAATAAAACTGCTGTATTATTTACACTTTACTTCAAATTAAAATTAGGCATACAATGAAAATGTAAAGGGGGGCGATAGGTGTTAGTCAACCTCCAGGAAGGGGAGAACCACTGGTTGGGAACCACTGTCCTAGGAGCTAAAGTCTGTTTTTTTAATTAAAAAATAAAATGAGAAGCGCTTGAGATGAAAATTTTTATATTTCCATAATTTAATACTATTAAAAAAAAAATTAAATTAAAAATTATTTTAATCTGTGAATTTGATAATTATAATAAGCTAATTTATCCCAGACAAGTTAACAAGGAAAATTTTTATAATCTCCCAAGTTGTTTTTATTAGTGTTTACATTTATACTAATTTATTATTTAATAGAAACCTTGTAGGAATCATCTTATTTGTTCAATTTTTGATTTTATATAATATTCAAATAAAAGTGTAAGTAATTATTGCATCCCTAAACACGAAAGAATATGATCATGGTAAATTTTAATTTTAATTTTTTTTTTTTCAATCCAAAATGATCTAATTGTTTGAGTGTATAAAGAATGAAACAAACAATTTCAATGGTTTGGATGTTTCAGGATGGTACCTAAGCACGAGAAAGGCACCCTCGATCACACTCCAGCCAAGAAAGCAACACCGGGAACCATCGGAAAGAAGACTTCCGAGAAAAGCTCCGCCACCAAACAACGCAGCTAATATAACTCCAGCCCGCACCAGGTCACAGCCGGGAAAGACCGGCTTAGTCACGATCCTTCTCCGGGAAACGAACGCCAAGTCTCGGCGGACAGAGAGAAGCTGGCAATACTCTTATCCACAAATAACTCATGATTAACAGAATCCTTATAATCAAAGGAGTCTTCAAAACCGGATTCACGAACATGTAAGACATCTCAGAGCCTTAATTAATTAATTTTTTTAAAATATATTCCTTAACTGCTGCTAATTACATTATAACATAGATTATTTCATATTAAAGGAAGTTGATTTCCTTGAAATATTGATAAAACAAACCAAGACATCCTTAGATTATAAACACCTGACTTTGTTTGATGAGATGGGACTGCAAATTTATCCTAATTTCACAAACTTTGGGATTTGAAGATCCGAGAGCTCTTTTCCAAATTCGATTTAAATTTTAATTTAGGGATTGCTTAAATAAGAATGCCTGGACCCTTAATATGTGTATATTATCAATAACGGATATCGTTTAAAGTCTTAAATGGCCTAAGTTGCCGAAAAGACTTTGTGAATGTGTGTGTGAATGTGAGTGAATGAGAAAAAAGTGTGAGTGTTTTTTTAAGAAAAAAAAAAATTTAGGGATTGTTGGTTTCCTCTCCTTGAATACTTAGTTAGCCTTTCCTATCCGGCTCATTTATCATTTGCAAAGAGTTGAGAGAGTTTACACTTTGTTATCTCAGATGACATTAATGAAAGATAAATAATTTTTTCTGAAAGAATTTGTTTGAGAATTTATAATAAAATACGTCCGTATCCGTCTTTTTGTGCGTTTATTTAAAAAAAAAAATCTGGTGTGATTGGTCGCACAGCACACAACTATCTCTTACCTTCGGTAATCGAAAGTTGTGTTTTGTGCTTGTCACACCAGATATTTTTGTATCGACATATATTTAGTTACCGACAGTACGATACATCCGAGAGGTCAAGGTCTCGAGAGGTGTAAAATTTATAAACATGGAAGAATATTTATATTTTGTTACCATGACAACCATTTTCCTATCTTTCCTATGAAGTACAAGAGCAAAGTGTGCTTCAAACAATTTTGAGAGTAAAATGAGAATATACATTTTAAAGAGCATCTAAAAAATGATTGATTTTTGAATTTTAATCAAAATCGTTTGAGGGAATTTTGAGAAAATCGAAAAAAACTGAAAAAGTACATCAGTAAAGTACTAGTACTTTTTGGCCGATTTTGATTAAAAGCTTATTTTCATGCTCCAGGGGGAGTGTCTAACTCAAATATAAAATTTCAACCTCCTAGCTCAATTCCTTCATGCTTAAAATTGAACACAGGCACACACAGACAGCCCATGTTGCGAAATTATTTATTCATTATCATTTGGGTATCAAATTATATAAATAATAAATAAGCCTGAATATGTAATGTAATTAATATAAATATTAAATAATTAATATATTAAGTTGATGTCTATATGATCCAAAAGCTAAATTTTAAGTTGGATAATCCAGAGTGGAGGGGGGGGGGTGGAGTCCGTATTCGAGGGTGAAGACGGGGAGGGAAGGGGAAGGGCGAGAATGTCACTATTGATAAACTCAAAAGTGAAGGGAAATGAGTTCAGATCTCAGGCAGTCTTCTACTTCTTCTGTCTTCGCCCTATTCCCGCGATGCGGGGCCGGCTGACTTTTTCCCTCCAACCCTATCATGCGTTTTTGCGACCGGAAGAAATCGGACAGGTCGGCCCGTCGCACGGCCCGACGCCTGTTGAAAAGAGGAAGGAAGAGACAGACATTTAAAGAATTGAAGGACTGTCTGTCCCAGGTTGGGCAGCTCGTGGTCGCCATGCACAAGATGTGGGCCCTTGAGCGATTCAGATCTCAGGCAGTATTTTATATAAATAACAGTTATGAGAATTATGACGAGAAGCAGAGGCGTATTTGGAGAGGGGAGGAGGGAAAGGGTAGAGCATCCCCCCCCCCCCCCACAAGGGCTCTGGACTTTATTAAATTTTATATTATTCTAAATAAAATATTTCGAAATTGATGAAGAGATTTAAAAATTTTTATATAACATTCATCATATATAAGATAATATAAATATAAAAATCGTAATTATGACATTAAGAATTAATAATAACACCGTCTCAACGTTGATAGGCTCAAGAGTTGAACATTTGATGCCCTCTAGGCATTAATAATTTAATTTCCTCTATTCGATAATTATTATTTACGCACATTTGTTTGTGTTACATTCGTCATTTTTATATTAATAATCACAAGAATTTAAGAGAAAATAAAAAAAATAACATCCATCCTAACACTTTTTTTTATACAGAAACGTATGATGTGGGGAGTTCAAGACTTGCATAATCTCTCCCTCCTTTTTTCCCCTTCCAGATTATTTAACTTGTTTATTTTATAAATAAATAATATTATTCTTTTTTTGCATTAACATATTTTTCTTCTAGTCTAAATTCGGGGGCTGCTACATTTACAATCAAACAAATAATGATAATTTTTTTTTTATTAATAATTATATGTTGTGCAATTATATTTTTTGACGTTTATTTGTTTAACGATTATTGTTCTAGTTGTTTTTATTCGGTGAACAGATTTTTAAATAATTTTTACTTTGTTAAGCTCATTAAATTCTTTAATTACAATTCAAGAGCAAGGTTATTTTATTGTTCTTTCAAATTATTTGATCTTTTGATAATTACATCTATTAATTATTTTTTCCGTCTTATTTTTCAAAATATTTAGTTTACTGAGGAGGGAGGGGTGATATCAATTATGAAAATAAGTAAAAATCAATTATATTAATCACAATAAAAATTGATAATTATTTCTTTTTGATTGCTTAGATTACTTGGAGAACTAATGACTCGAAACGAAATAAATAAAAACATGTGCCGGTTACTGAGAGTTTTTTCAACTTTAAATCTTATTATTTTAATCATCTCTTTCAATTTTATACAATTTGTTTCTTTGTAATCATAGAGAACCCAAGATAATCAAATGCACATTCTATTTTCGTATTGTCAATGTAAATTTTAATCCTAACTATGAGAAAATTTAGAAATAAATAATGAATGATATAATTAATAATTAAAATATTTTTATCAGGTTACTTACGAGCTTGAGCATAGCCAAGGATGAAGAATAGGAGCAGACGTTTCATCGCAGTTCATACACAGAACTTGTCTCAATGAAGACTGAGCTGTTAGCGAGAAACTCGATTAGACCTTGGAATGGCAATTGGAAATCCCTACAATTGGAGAAGCGATGGATTCATGGAGGGGAACCAGCCTTACCAATACAAACATTTATGTGAATTTTCAAAAGGTCGGTGCCATCAACGTCATAATTGCGAAATGATCATAAAAGTAACATAAAATATACAAAAATTCTATTTCTTAAGTTTTAGAGGATTATTTCAAATATTTTTCTTAATTACTGGACTTACTGTAATTAGGAAAAATATTCGCAATACCGAAAAAATTTAATAGCCTACGTCCAACTTTTGCTATTTTAACAAAATAAAAAAATCTAGTTGGACTGACAAGGGGGTGAACTTTTTAGACATTTAAAAAAATGTTT
Organism: Euborellia annulipes; assembly: GCA_023213315.1. NCBI lineage: Eukaryota > Metazoa > Arthropoda > Insecta > Dermaptera > Anisolabididae > Euborellia > Euborellia annulipes. The sequence goes on from JAKCPI010002588.1 coordinate 110,431, forward strand.
TCCAATTCATATGAAATTTTTTATTTATTTAGGATTCTCTATTGTGTATAAAATATCCAAATATGAGATTAAAATTTTGAAAAATAACCATAGTTTATTTCCACCAGTCAACATTTAAGATGCACGTTTGGAACTAAGGTACTCTGGGAAACTAAATATATCTCGACACAAAAAATCTAGCGTGACAAGCACAGTACACAACATTATCTTACCGAAGGGTAAAAGAAACTTGTGTGCTGTGCGACTATCACACCAGATTTTTTTATCATATTTAGAATAGGAACAAACATTCACTCCATTCTTAATTTTCCTCCTATTTAAATACACATGTATTAAAATAAAAAGCATTTATTAACTAGAGCTTTGTTTGAAAAAGATGGAATTTTTCAAATAGGCAGACAGGGGGGGGAGGGGGGGGCCCCATCGAGCTGCCCCCGAAACCAGCGCCCCTCAATATAGCCAGGAATGTGATTTTATCATATTCTTTCATCGATTGTCTTAAAAAACTGATTGTTTTCTTTTAAAATTATATTACAACTTGAATTCTACTATTTTAAATGAATTTAATTCCAAAAATAATAAATAACGTATATAGAGGCTTATAATTAAAATTTTTTTATTTTGCAATATATAAGCCTTAATTTGATGTTTTAAGGCTGTGGAGATTTACTCAGGATTCGTATAAGCCTTAATATTTAATTTTTGGAATTCAAAATTTTTTAAGCATGAAGGAATTAGCTATGAGACTGAAATGTTATATTTAAGTTAAACACCCCCCAGGACCGTGAAAATAAGCTTTTAATCAAAATCGGCCAAAAAGTACTAGTATTTTACTGATGTAGTTTTTCAGTTTTTTCGATTTTCTCAAAATGAAAGGGCTTTACCATTCTTCAGGCCCGCCCGAGCCCGCCCGGAATTTTTTCAAATCCGCCCATTCCCGCCCGAGATTTAGTGAATGAATGAACGAATGTCTAGCAATTTATAAATAAAATTTCATTTGCATGCCGTCGAAATAAAATACTCTATTTTAAAAAGTTTTTATTCTTTGATATTTTCCCGAAAACTGAATAGTTTTTGAAATAATCACAGAAGAAAACGACATTTTTCGTAAAAGCAAAGAAAAATCAAAACAAAATCATACAGGTGTCATTAAAAAATATGTAAATATAAACAAATTCGCTGAGAAAATTACTGGATGCAAGAAATTTGCCCGCCGAAGGCGGGCAATTGTCGCGAAGGCGAGAAGGGGGTCAGGGGGCGGAGCCCCCTGAAAATCGGCGCCCTAGTTGAGCTTCGCCCCCCGCCCTCAAAGGCTGGTTACGCCGCTGCAAATAGGCTGTTCATTAGCCAGTCATTATATCGTTTAAGATAGCAAATTTGTGAGATGTGTTTGTGCTTAAGATTGGGCTAAATTGTCCCCCCCCCCCCCCCCCCCGAGGGTCGAACCAGAACCTCGACGCTTTCGCGGCGGGCGGATTTTGCCCAATCTTATGCACAAACACATCTTGCAAATTTACTATCTTAAAAAGCATTTATTTGTTTATTTTTGGCTGCAGGGAGCTCAAATACTTGTACAGGAGATACTGTTAAATAATTCAAAGTAATTGTCACAATCAAAATCTACGATTTTTGCATATAATACCAAACAAAATCTTTTTTTACGTTAAATATTTGTATTTGAGGCCAAAAATGTTGGTGTCAGAGAAAAAGAAATGAATTATCTGAAATGAAAATCTCCAGACACCCCATTTTGGCTCAGTTGAGGAAAGTAGATAACAGTAAAACATTAATAAAGAATAATTGTAAGAGTTTACTATTTATTGTAACTCAAAACGTTAACGTGGGTTAAAGCAACAAGTAGACATAAATATAATAATTTAATCTCTTTATTCATTTTTTTCATTATAGCCCTAAAAACAGGACTTACAAAGGATTATTAGGCTTAGACATATTAAAATATCTTCACTTAATAATAATTATTATCACTGGTCACATTAATTAAGGGTTATAGTATAGCTCAGGCATCTAATTGTCAAAAGAGAAAAATAATTTCTCTTCTACAATAGTATTCTTAGAATGTTATAAAAAATGTAAGATAGAAAAAAGGCAAGTTCTTTCTTTCTAGGGGAAAAAATTTAAGAGTTTGCTCGCCAAACTAAAACTTTGAAACCCTTGATTTTAGGAATAAATTAAAATAAAACTTGAAATTAAATCATCCAACCTCAAAATCAATGATGAGAAATTCGCGATGCTAAAAAATATGGGTGCGGAGGCACCTAGGAAAAATAAAATCAGATAAAAATCAATTTCTATAAGATTTTCTTTATTTGATTGTTGACGTTTCGGACGCCAGTCGCTTCATTCAGGACGCTTTGATTGTCCTGAGGAAGGACGCGACGGCGTCCGACAATCAAAGCTCCTGAGGAAGGACGAGACTGGCGTCGAAACTCGACAATCAAATAAAGAAAATCTGATAGAAATTAATTTTATTTTATCTGATTTTATTTTTCTAATAAATTAAAAAATTGTTTATGTTTCTTATATTCAGAAATAATACATATTGACAATGAACATCAAATCTGATTTATATAAAAAACCGATTTATTTTAAATAATTTCAAAGATTTTCTTGATTAAAATTTGTGTTACAATAAGTGATGGAACTGAAATAAGCTTTTCGAAATGAAACTCAAGAGTTGTGTAGACAGTTTCGGTTAATTAGATAACGACATCCTCAGTCTACTTTTCCAGCTCTAAGCATTGAAAAGGGACATGGCATAATGAGAAATATGTTAATTTTTCTAGTTTATCTGATGGATTAGAAGTACTTATATGAATAATCATTGATTATCTTATAGACTCTCACAAAGCATTAAATATTTGCCTGTTTTTATAAAAAAATATACATGTGCACAAATTTGTGCCGCAACAACAATGACAACTTTGTGCCTAATTAGTTTATAAGCCTACAATGATTGAGGATGGACAAATAAATTATGTCCGAAACTCTCCTTTTCGGCATTTGGCATGTAAAGAGTCTCTTTATTTGCTGCACCCGTACTTGCTCTCTTCCATTCAATAATCATTTTTACTATATGAAAATGTACAATGCTTACAGCTCGAAAATGGACTGAGAATGGCTTATTTAATTCAAGTCAAAACTGTCTCCACTACTCATGATTTTCATTTCGTAGAGGCTGGATTTTTTTTTTTTTGTATTTTAGAAAATGAAGAATTCATTTACTGGGATTTCTTCTGAGCTTTCATATTTATTTGGGCATGTTTTCAGACAAAAGGAACTTCATTCTTCGATATGGTCAAGAATCCATTTAACATAACTACTTACACGTGTATAAACAGCTGGCCAACCTTGAGTGCCACAATCCGTACGACCATAAGAAACAACTCCAATTGCATGGTATCGGAAATCCTCATTTAATTCATCGATCGACATTAATGGACCACCACTATCTCCTGTGCAAGAATCTTTTCCAGAGACACCTCCAGCACACATTTGCGATTCGATTATTTCTCTACCAGTGGTACTATATTGAGCACTACATTCTGAATTTGACTCCACTGGAACTTCTACATACATCTTCACATTTGAAAAGGTAATGGCGTCAATTTTTCCCCATCCCGCCACGGTTAGATTTTCATTAACATAATTTTTTTGAGTTAGCTCATAATTTACTGGTATACAAATAGGCATTACATATCCAGATGAAAAATCTGCCTCATGGTTCAATCTCAATAAGGCAATATCATTATGTTTTGTTACATTGTTATATTGAGGATGAGTTATAACTTTTTGAATATGGAAGTTTTGAGGAGGTGGAGCACATACAGTTTCGTCCTCAACAACGATACAATCAGGATCCTTTGAATGATCATGTTCGCCTAGACGGACTGTAGACCTAAACAAAGTAAAATTAGATAGATTTAGTCTCAAAAATGAAAGAAGGAAATAGATGAAATGAAATTTTTTAATAAAGATTTTTATCATTGTATTATTAAATCATTATATACTTACAAAGAATAAGGTGCAATGTTTGTAGTACAATGCGCGGCCGTTAAAATATATTTATTGTTGATCAATGCTCCTCCACATAGAAACACTTCTGGACCACTATCTAAAAAAATCATAACGATTTAATATTCGTTCAAAATTTACCTTAAGTAAAAATATACTAATTTTTTAAGGAATTTTTTAAAACACTTACTCATTCTGTAGGCAATGAGAGCCAGCCAGGGATATTCGCCCAATTCAGTCACATTACCACCCCGAATTTTCCTCCCGTAACTTTTTCCACATATTCGTTGAGGAAGAAGACGAAGATTTGGGTGATTACTCACTCCCTCTAATGGATTTCTTGGTTGAATTACAGGCCTTGAAGTTGTTGGCTAGAAATATAATATGGGAAATAAATTAGATATAATAAGAAATTTAATCAAGTTAAAAAATTTGTGTTTAATATGGATCATTTTATTTTAGGAACATGTTTCCCGGTTGACACTAGTTCCAATTGAATCGGTTGGATAATCGATTTACAGACAGCGGTTTCTGGTTCAATTTTATTAGCTATTGGAAGTCAAGAACAAGCGCTTCTAATTGATCGATACAGAGAATACTGCTTGTTTGGACCCTTTTTCAAAATATGGTAGTTTAAAGTTTATTATAATTAGAAAATATTAATTAAACAAATAAGGTTTTACCTCTGGTTTGGCTATTCCTGTCGGGCAACATACAATTGGTGTTTTTCCCTGCCATTGACAAACAGAATCTTTCAAAAAAATTTGATCCTGTGGCAAAATGGGTTTATTGAGAAGAATTTCCAATATGACTGGACAATTATGCACATTTCTGCAAACTCCATTTTCTCGTCGTGGTGTCTTACATGAACCTCCTTCATAAAATTCTGAAAATTAATAAAGTTTTCTAAAAAAATCACTGTTAAAACGAAAGTGAACTTACAAGTAGCTTTTCGAAGTTACTGTTCTCCGAGGAAATTGGACTTTATTAAAAAATTTTTCAATGCTTTTCTATGGGTAAACGCACACTGAGGAGGCAAAACACAATTGGACATGATTCTACATCATTGAACAAAATGTTTTGCCATTGAGCATTTTGCTCGGTGTGCGTTAGCATTGAGGAAAACGTTTTGCTCTTGGACAAAACATTTTGTTCAAAAACGTTTTGCTCAATTGGTGTGCGTTGGCATCGTACAAAACGTTTTGCTCTTGGACAAAACATTTTGTTCAAAAACGTTTTGCTCAATTGATGTGCTGAACGCCTTATCTACAAATATAACTCATGATTATGAGAAAGAAAAATACGTCTTCAAAACCAGATTCACAAACATCTTGGAACCTTAATTAATTATATCTTTTTCAAATTATTCCTTAATTTAAATATAACAAAGATTTTTCCTATTAAAGGAAGTTAATTTCCTTGTTATTTTGATAAAAGAAACCAAAACTTCCTTAGATTATAAATACCCTGTTTGTTTCAAAGCTCTGAAGATGACTTATTAACGTCGAAATGAAAATAAGCTAAAAAAATAAAATCCTTTTGAAACTCCTCGTGTTATTTATTTATCTATAATTAGATGACAATTTAATTAAATTTAAGAACTACACCAAGCCAGAGGGCATAAATGTATGTTGTAAAAAAAAAAAAAAAAGTAAAATGATATGAATTTTGTAAGAAATTTTATTCGGTGGAGGGAGGTAGTGTGTGACATAATATTTGTCGGGGGTTTTGTTTGTGTGTGACTAACTGCGACGAGGGAGGGGGGTGGATTTGAAAATCGTCAAAAAAGGCGTTACATATTATATGATATGTGGCTATTCTTTGGCTAATATAAAGAATATGTTCGTGTCTCGTTTTCTATGATAAGTGACTTTTTCGGATTTCTTTCTATTACCTTTTTCTTTATTAAACTAAAAAAGAGCGCGGAAATCTTGATAATTATATCTTTTTGTTTGCTTAGATCCATTTACTCGGAGAACTAATGACGCTCGAAACGAAATGAATAAAGACATATGCCGGTTTCTGATAGTTTTCCGACGTCAAATCTTTTTATTTTAATTATCTCTTTCAATTTGTATACAATTTGTTGATTACCATTTCATAGAGAACCAAAGATAATCGAATGCACATCTGCATGTAAATTTTTACCCCAACCATGTGAAATATTAGAAATAATTAATAAATGATATGAATAATAATTGAAATTATTTTTACTAGGTTACTTACGAGCTTGAGCACAGCCAAGGATGAAGAATAAGAGCAGAAGTTTCATCGCAGTACAAACACAGAACTTATCTCAATGAAGACTGAGCTGTTAGTGAGAAACTCGATTAGACCTTGGAAAGGCAATTGTAAATCCCTACAAATGGAGAAGCGATGGATTCATGGAGGGGATCCAGCTTTACCAATATAAACACTTATGTGATTTTTCAAAAGGTCGGTGCCATCAACTTCATATTTACGAAATGATCATAGAAGTATATTAATATACATAAATTCTATTTATTAACTTTTTAATTCAAATATTTTTCCTAATTACTGTACTTCTAGCTAGCCCATTCGAAATATCGAAAAAGTTTAATAGCCTACCTCTGACTTTTGCGATTTTAACAAAATAAAATAAAAAATCCTAGTGGGACTGGCTGCAATGTAATCGAATGTTGTGTGATATCCCACCAGATTTTCTTGTCTCGACATAAATTTTTACTTTCTTTTACATAAAATTTATATATTACTTTTTAAAAATATAGAGACAAAGTATCGGTTCCATGTTAGAACTTTTAAGTTGAGATTTTGATGGAAAACACGTTTTGAGGGCCCCTAAATCGAAAAAATGGGTTTAACAAAATAACCTCCTTGTGAGTATGGGTTCAAAATAACGTAAGAATTAAATGAGCTACGAGATTGAAATTTGACATTTAGATTATATACCCCTGGCATATGTCACTAGAAGCTTTTGAATAAAATCGGCGAACGAATTCTAATACTTTGAAAAATAATTGTTTTATGATATTTTAATAAAAATCGTCTGTTTCGATTTTGAGAAAATATAAAAAAAATCTCAAAAACTACATCAAGCAAAGTAATCTTTGAAAGAATTTATTCAAAATCTGACATCTTGCTTGTCCGTAGTGGCTGATCTAGGGGATAATTTCAGGGGAAGGGCCGGTCATCATCCGCTGACCGTTCATTTTTCGGGATCCATTTATTTAGACTTCGAGATTCTCAAATCGTCTTTTCCATCAAAATCTCAAAATCTGATATGATCTCAATATTATCCTTCTGTAAAATGCGGTAGCCATGGAGAAGAGGTCAGGGCTGTATTTCTAAATAGGCTGCAGCCTAGCAACATTTACAGGGGCGGCAGTTTGGCAATTTATTCAAAAATATTTCATACGTTAATAATACTAATTTAAGAATACATATATTGTATAAAACATTATATAAAACAAATGTATTATGCAAATATGAACTATTATATTTTACCGCTCCGGCAAATGGACTTCAACTTATAGGCTGCACACTCTTAAATCCGGCCCTGGGGGAAATTAAGGCGATACAACTTCTCCTTTCCCCGCCGCCAAAATCCCGACAATTTTTAAATAAATAGAAATATATAGACAAACATGCTGTTTTTGGTTAATATCTTTTATCAAATTTCCAAACAGTCAATGTTCGTTATCATTACAAAATTCTTACAAATTCTATATTATAGTGATATTTCTCTGAAGTTTCTATTAATTTTGATGTAAGATATTCAGATATCATAGATTTATATGTGATATTATGAAAATAATGTCCTTTAAACGTTTTTGCCTTGAAAATAGAGCTTCCAGCTTTCGTTGATAAAATTCTAATCAAAAGATATGAAGGAAAAAAAGTATATTGCCTATACACAGTAGCGTGCGTAACTAGATGGGGGCAAAGGGGGGCTTGCCTCCCCCCCCCCCGGCCCAGACGCATCAAGCCTTTGGCGCCCCTCGATATCGACATAAGCGCCCCAGGACATCTAAGATATAGCCCAGGAACCGTGATTTTTTCATATTTTTTCCATAGATTGTCTAAAAAATTGATAGTTTTCTTTCAAATTATATTACACCTTGAGAAACGGCGCACTAGTTGAGCTTCGCCTTCTCCACCATACCGAAATTCTGACAATTAAGGAGAATTCCTAAAGGGAGAATATTCAATATTAAATAAATGTAACATCAATATATTTTTTATTTTTTCTGGACAGAGTTTGTCTACCTTACTAAACACAAAGAGGGTATCTACAGTTGAAGAGAAATGGAGAAAATGAAGTGGCAATGTTCAGTTTTTGTATCATATTTAGAATAAGAACAAACATTCACTCCATTTATAATTTTTCCTCCTATTTAAATACAGATTCATTAAAATAAAAAGCATTTATTTGTGGCTGCTGCTCAAATACAGGAAATACTGTTAAATAGTAATTATTACAATCAAATATCCTTATCAGAATCAACGATTTTTGCAGATAACACCAAACAAAATCATATTTTTTCGAAAAATGAATAATTTATGAAATAATAAAAGAAAAAAAAAATTACCGTTAATTTTGAAATGAAAATCAAAACAAAAACATTCAGGAATGAATTAATTTGTGTTTGTATTTATATTTTTTTAATGACACCTCTATGATTTTTTTTTTTCAAAATTAACAAATATTGTCTTTTTCTTCGTTGATTATTTCAAAAATTATTCAGTTTTCGAAGAAATGTCTAAGAATAAAAACTTTTTAAAATAAGAGTAATTTATCATAATATGACAAAAATTTCAAAATTTTTGAAAAAAGCTTATTAGGTAAAGTACTACTTCCAACTTCCAGGTGAAGTTGATAGAAATCAGGGGCGTATATAGATATATAAATTGTTTTTTTTTTTTATTACAAATTTTTCTTTTTCACCTGATCCCTGAGGGGCCCGACCTCAGAGACAAATTTTCGTTAAAATTTTTTTTTAATCCAAATTTTTTCTGATTTTACCTGAGCCCCAAGGTGCCGGCCCTGTCAAAGACAAAGGTTTTATTAAAAATTTGCTTATATATTAATATATTTATTTTTTTTTATGCGACGCACTTTTTCAAACAATATAGATATGGCTGTATACCCGTAAATATGTTTACTTTAAACTAGGTAGATTTGAAAAATTTCGGGAGGGGCCCGGCCCCCTCCCTTATATACGCCTCTGATAGAAATCTACATTTTAGTGAAGGGACCGAATGCCGACCGAATATCATCGATCTGGTTGCTTGCGTTTTTAAGCAATCATGTTCACACACACACACAGACGTAATTCCAAAATAATATACGGGAAACGTTTGGGGAGGTCATTCCCGAATTATTACTTTTTAGAAAAGGAAAAATTCATTTGCTGGAATTTATTTTCTAAGCTATCACATTTATTTGTCATGTTCTCAGGCGAAAGGAACTTCATTCTTCGATTTGGTCAAGAATCCATTTAGCATAACTACCTACACGTGTATAAACACCTGGCCAACTTTCAGTGCCACAATCCGAAGGACCATAAGAAACTACTCCAATGGCATGATATCTGTAACTCCTATTTAATTCATCGATGGACATTAATGGACCACCACTATCTCCTGTGCAAGAGTCTTTTCCAGCGACACCTCCAGCACACATTTGCGATTTGATTATTTCTCTACCAGTGGTACTATATTTAGCACGACATTCTGAATTTGACTTCACTGGAACTTCTACATACATCTTCACATTTGAAAAGGTAATGGCGTCAATTTTTCCCCATCCCGCCACGATTAGATTTTCATTGACATAATTTTTTTGAGTTAGCTCATTATTTAGTGGTATACAAATAGGCAATACATATCCAGATGAAAGATCTGCCTCATGGTCCAATCTCAATAAAGCAATATCATTATGTTGTGTTACATTGTTATATTGAGGATGAGTTATAACTCTTTGTATACGGAAGTTTTGAGGGGGTGGAGCACATACAGTTTCGTCCTCAACAACGATACAATCAGGATCCTTTGAAAGATCATGTTCGCCTAGACGGACTGTAGACCTAAACAAAGTAACATTGCTAGATTAATCTAAAAAATTAAAGAAGGTATCATATGAAATTATTATATACTTACAAAGAATAAGGTGCAATGTTTGTAGTACAATGCGCGGCCGTTAAAATATATTTACTGTTGATCAATACTCCTCCACATAGAAACACTTCTGGACTATCATCTAAAAAAATCATAACGATTAATATTCGTCCAAAATTTACCTTAAATAAAAATATACTAATTTTTTAAGGAATTTTTTAAAACACTTACTCATTCTGTAGGCAATGACAGCCAGCCAGGGATATTCGCCCAAATCAGTCACATTACCACCCTGAATTTTTATCAGGAAACTTTTTCCACATGTTCGTTGAGGAAGAAGACGAAGATTTGGGTGATTACTCACTCCCTCTAATGGATTGCTGGGTTGATTTAAAGGTCTTGAAGTTGTTGACTAGAAATATATGGGAGAATAAATTAGATATAATAAGAAATTTAAACAAGTTAAAAAATGTATGTTTAATATGGAGCATTTTCCCTAACTTTCACTAGTTTCAGTGGCATCGGTTGGATAATGCATTTGCAGACTGCAGTTTCTGGTTCAAATTTATTAGCTATTGGAAGTCAAGAACAAGCGCTTCTAATTGATCGATACATAGAAGACTGCTAGTTTGGATCCTTTTCCAAAATATGGTAGGCAAAATTTTTATTACAATTTGAAAATATTATTATTTAATTTTTTAATATCTCTCAACAGAGATTAACTCCAATTCCAGAGAGACGGAGGAGATTTTGGCAATGTTTTGAAAATTTTCATGGCAAGTGGGAACTTTGAACTCGAGAGAACTTTAGACAAAATTATTATAAAATTTATTTATCTATTGTGAAATTCTACTAAAAATATAGAAAACTTTATTATAAACTAAATTTTACCTCTGGTCTGGCTATTTCTGACGGGCAACATACAATAGGTGTTTTTCCCTGCATTCGACAAACAGAATCTTTCATGTAATTTTGATCCTGTGGTGAAATGGGTGGACTTCTAAGAATTTCCAATATGGCAGAACAATTATGCACATTTCTGCATACTCCACTTTCTTGTCTTGATGTCTTGCACGAACTACCTTCATTTAAATCTGAAAATTAATAAAGTTTTCTCATTAAATCGCTGTTAAAACGAAAGTGAACGTTCAAGTAGGGTGATATTGTTCTCCGAGTAAAATTGGACATTATTCATCATCATATTATACTTTCTTCCTAGAAGGAAACATCAATTCATTCCAACACTCCTCTAACTTTTCGATGCCTTTTTTTCGAACAATTTCCTTTTCTCTTAAATAGGGCTCAGTTTCGGCAATCCCTTGTTAATTTGAGCTTAATTTCTTTCCCTTGTGCATCAAGCCAGTAGTCGCTGGTGGCAAGAAGTAAATAATACAGTGGGCGGGGAAGCGTAATTCATTGAATTTGTCCATTGCTTTCATCGACTTGTGACACTGTCGATTATCTTGGTGAAACAGCACTTTTTTTCTTTTGCATGTGAGGCCGTTTTTTTTTATCATTCACTCAATAACAAAATGTATTATTCCTTATTAATAGTTTTACCTTTCCCAAGATAGTCTATGGACAAAATACTATACGCGTAGCAAAATACCTATGCTAAAACTTCGCCAGCTGACTTTAGAGTTTTTGCCTGCTTTGGACCACTTCCACCTCAGACTTCTCGAGATCCTAGAAAGGAGGGTGGTGTGGCGCTCAAAATGCCCGGCTCATAATAACCGAGAAAAGCACCGCCAAACAGCGCAGACAACAAAACACCAGTTCATAGCCAGGACGGAGAGCCAGAAAAAACGGTCACGATTCTCCTCTGGGAAAAGAACGTCACCAGCTCTATGATCAGAGTGAAGCTGGCATTGTTCCTCTTATCCACAAATATAACTCATGATTATAAGGAAAAAACAAATGAAAAAAACAAGTCTTCAAAACCGGATTCACAAGATATTTCGGAACCTTAATTAATTAAATTTTTTCAATACATTCTTTAACTGTTGTAAATTTCAATATAACAAAGATTTTTTCTATTAAAGGAAGTTAATTTCCTTGATATTTTGATAAAAGATAAAATAAACCAAAACATCCTTAGATTATAAATAACCTGTTTGTGTCAGCTCTGAAGATGATTTATTAATAATTTCAAGAAATCTTGATTATTATTTCTTTTTGATTTCTTAGATCCATTTACTCGGAGAACTAATGATGCTCAAAAGAAACGAATAAAGACATGTGCCCGTTTCTGATAGTTTTCCGAAGTCAAATCTTATTATTTTAATATCTCTTCCAATTTTTAAACAATTTCTTTCTCTCAAATCATAGAGAACCCAAGATATTCAAATGCACATTTCATCTGCATGTACAGTGAGGGACATATTAAATTCCACCCATGCGTTTTCTACTTGTGATTATTTCATTGTTTTTAAAAATATATTATATATTTTTTAATGGAAACTTTCACGGTTCAAACCTAGAAAATTTCCAATAAAGATTTTCTTTTTCTTTTATAAAAACAATGAAATAATCACAAGTAGAAAACGCATGGGTGGGACTTAATATTGTCCCTCACTGTACATTTTTACCCCAACGATGGGAAATATTAGAAATAAATAATGAATGACATGAATAATAATTAAAATTATTTTTAATAGGTTACTTACGAGCTTGAGCACAGCCAAGGATGAAGAACAAGAGCAGCAAAATTAGAAGTTTCATCGCAGTAGAGACACAGAACTTATCTCAATGAAGACTGAGCTCTTAGCGAGAAACTCGATTAGACCTGTGGAGAAGCATTGGAATCATGGAGGGGAACCAGCCTTACCAATACAAACATTTATGTGATTTTTTGAAAGGTCGGTGCCATCAATTTCATAATTATGAAATGATCATAAAAGTAACATAAAACATACAAAAATTCCAAGTTTTAGATGATTTTTTCAAATATTTTTCCTAATTACTAGATACTAGAATAGCCCATTCCCAATAGCGAAAAAAATTAATAGCCTACATCAGTCTTTTGCTATTTTAACAACTTAAAATAACTTTTGTTGTCAGATATTCAGATATCATAGATTTTAGAAAATCATATGTGATATTATGAAAATAATGTCCTTTAAACGTTTAAGACTTTGATGCATAGGCTTCGTTAATAAAATTATTATTATTCCAAAGATATGAAGGAAACAAAGAAAGTTGCATATACAATATTCCTTTTCAATAATGGGATGCACCTCCCCATTACAAAATTCTGACAATTAAGGGAGAATACCCGGTATATCAATGTAACATTTTGAATGGACAATGTAGGGGTGGATAAGTGAAAAGGATCAAGATAAAGATTTATAAGAACCTTAGCTTTTTGATTGGTAAAAATATAATGCAATTTTAGATTCGTTTTAAGACGGTCTATGTATTCTTTTTTTATTTTTACTGGACAGAACTTGAGTATCCTACTAAGGGAGCGTACAAGTATTACGTAACGCAATTTGGGGGGGGAGGGGGTGTCTCGTAAAACGTTACCATGCGTTACCAAGGGGGAGAGGGGGTTGAACAACGCGTTACGTACTGGTATTTTAGCGACTTTCCGATACCTTGCGCAACATAATTGTGACTTTTAGATAAAAATGGCCACTTGGGCATTACGTAACCTCTAGGGGGAGGGGGGGGGGTCAGAAATCTTCAAAAATTGAGTTTCGTAATACTTCTACGCTCCCTGATCACAAAGAGGATAGGTAGCTACAGTTGAGAATTTGAGCAAATGAGGTCGTGAAGTTTAGTTTTTGTATCATATTTAGAATAGGAACAAACATTCCTAATTTTTCCTCCTATTTAAATACACATGTATAAAACAAATAAGCATTTATTTGTGGCTCCAGAGTGCTCAAACACAGGGGATACTGATAAATAATACAAAGTAATTATCACAATCAAATACCCTTTGACAGACCCCTTTCCTATTTTATTAAATTGATTGGTAACAAATTCAATTGAAATTAAAGATAGGAAATCATAATTTCTTTAGATTACTAGTTTTTATAAATTTTTGAATTTCTTCTCGGGGGGGGGGGGGCGATAGCCCCCCTCCCCTTTAATCCGCCCCTGAGACCAAAACCTCTAGTGCCAGAGAAAAGACACTGAATTATCTGAAATAAATATCTCTAAAAATAGCAGAAACCCCTTTTGGGTTCAGTTAAGGAAAGCAGATAATAGTAAAAGATTGGTTGTAAAAACAAGTAGACATAAATACTGTAAAATAATTTAATCTATTTATTCTTTTCTTTCATTATAGCCCTAAAAACAGGACTTACAAAGACTTATTAGGCTTAGACATTTTAAAATATCTTCACTTAATAATAATTATTATCACTGGTCACATTAATTCAAGGGTTTCCAAAGTATAGCTCAGGCATATAATTGTCAAAAGAGAAAAATAATTTCTCTCCACAATAGTATTCTTAGAATGTTATAAAAAATGTAAGATAGAAAAAAGGCAAGTTCTTTACTTTCTAGGGGCCTAAAAAAATTTTAGAGTTTGTTCGCCAAACTAAAACTTTGGAAACCCTTGATTTTAGGAATAAATTAAAATAAAACTTGCAATTAAATCATTCAACCTCAATGATGAGATTTTTATTAATTAAAAAAATGTTTCTTGAAATTATAATTATAATTAATAAATTTTGAGATCATTGATCATTGAGTTATATAAAAAACAATTTTTATTTTAAAAATTTTTAAAAATTCTCGTGATTTTCATAAAAGATATTTTTTTTTGTATTTTAGAAAAAGAATTCATTTGCTGGAATTACGTTCTGATCTTTAATATTTATTTATGGATGTTCTCACGTGAAAGGAACTTCATTGTTCCATTTGGTCAAGAATCCATTTAGCATAACTACCTACACGTGTATAAACAGCTGGCCAACCTTGAGTGCCACAATCTCTAGGGCCATAAGAAACAACTCCAATAGCATAGTATCTGTATTCCTGATTTATTCCATCGGAGGACATTAATGGACCACCACTATCTCCTGAGCAAGAGTCTTTACCAGCGACACCTCCAGCACACATTTGCGATTCGAGTATTTCTCTACCAGCTGTGCTATATTGAGTACGACATTCTGAATTTGACTTCCCTGGAACATCTACATACATCTTCACATTTGAAAACATGGTAGTGGCGTTAACCCTTCCCCATCCTGCCACAGTTAGGTTTGCATTTACATAATTTCTTTGAATTAGCTCATTATTTAGTGGTATACAAATAGGTATTACATATCCAGATGAAAGATCTGCCTCACGATCCAATCTCAATAAGGCAATATCATTATGTTTTGTTATTGTGCTATATTGAGGATGCGATATAACTCGTTGAATACGGAAGTTTTGCGGAGGTGGAGCACACACAATTTCACCATCAAATTCATCACAATCTTGATCCTTTGATTGATCATGTTCGCCTAGACGGACTGAAGACCTAAACAAAGTAAAATTAGCTAGATCAGGGGCGTATATAGAAATTTTTTTCGGGGGGGCCGAACTCAAAAATTTTTCTGCGGAAAATTTTTTTTTAAGAAACTATATTTTTTTTCACACGAAATTTTTTGCGGACCATTTTTTCTATTGCGGAACCAAAGTTGTCCATCCTGCGGAAAAATTTGTTGCGCTGATGTCTGTATATCCCTATATATGTATATGTGTTTGGGAAATTTCGGGGGGCCCGGGCCCCCTCGGCCCCCCCATAAATACGCCCCTGAGCTAGATTAATCTCAAAAATGAATATTTTCACTTTTAGAGTTAAATTTTATTAAGGAGAAATTAAACCAGCCGTTGCTTTCCATATTAAAATAATTTATTTGGCAAATATTTCGGATTACCTAACGCAATCCATCCTCACTGCATTAAATTATACATGCAGTATGTGGAGGGTGTTTTAAAATAAAAATAAAAATTAACAATAATTGGAGATTGTAAGGGGATCATACGCAATTCTCAATTGGAAGATTATTCCTTAATAGATAGCAGGTTCTTAAAGCAATATTTCAATAAAAAACATAAATATTTTTCATTTTCAGGATTTTTTTATTCATTTGATGACTGTGTGTGCAAATATATACCACCAGTTTCGGTCACTCAAATGACCATCATCAGATCTGCAAAAAACAACATGTTACAACGTGAGAACTGGCACAAGTCAAAAATGTTTGTTTTTTATTTTTTTTTTGTTTTGACTTGTGCCAGCTCTCACGTTGTAACATTATGTTTTTTGCAGATCTGATGATGGTCATTTGAGTGACCGAAACTGGTGGTATATATTTGCACACACAGTCATCAAATGAATAAAAAAATCCTGAAAATGAAAAATATTTATGTTTTTTATTGAAATATTGCTTTAAGAACCTGCTTCTATCTATTAAGGAGTAATCTTCCAATTGAGAATTGCATAAAAATTAACATCAGAATACAAGGTTAAGTTTCAAAAGGAAAAGCTTAGGAGCAACTCAGTTTGTGTCAAGCTCGGAAGATGACGTATTCAAGTAGAAATACGATAAAATCCTTTTGAAACTTTTTTTTGCTAAATTTTTTATTCATTTGGCCAGAAAAGGACCTTTTGAAACCTAACTTTGTGTTATTTATTTATCTATAAATAGATGATAATTAAATTAAATTTAAGAATGTTTCAACTGTGAATTCTTTGAATATATTATTAAATCATTATACTATATACTTACAAAGAATAAGGTGCAATGTTTGTAGTACAATGCGCGGCCGTTAAAATATATTTACTGTTGATCAATGCTCCTCCACATAGAAACACTTCTGGACCACCATCTAAAAAAACTCAACAATTTAATATCCAACCAAAATTTACCTTAAATAAATAATCACTATTGATAGACCTATAAATATAGTAATTTTTTTAGAGAATTTTTTAAAACACTTACTCCTTCTGTAGGCAATGAGCGCCAGCCAGGGATATTCGCCCAATTCAGTCTCGTTACCACCCCAAATTTTCAACACATAACTTCTTCCACATGTTCGATCATTAACAAGGCGAAGATTTGGGTGATTACTCACTCCCTCTAATGGATTGCTTGGTTGAATTACAGGTCTTGAAGTTGTTGGCTAGAAATATAATATCGAAGAATAAATTAGATATTATAATAAAAAATAAAATAAAAAAAATCAGAGTCTATAATTTTTGTTAAATATGTGAGGAATGGTGGATTTTATCAGCGTTGTTGGAGGTTAAAACCGGTTTAAACCAGTGGTTTTAACCGTCCTGGATTTCATCCATTTTTGACCATGGTTTTTATTGAGACCCCATTTAATTTAAATTCCCCACAGTGTGAGAATTTTTTAAATTAAATTTCGCAGTTAAATAGGATATTATTGAAAAAAATTTTGGTTTCAAGTGTTTTAATATACTATCGGATTCTAAATATATCCCAACCCAAAAATCTGGTGTGACTGGCCGCACAACACAGAACTTTCTCTTACATTCGCTAATTGAAAATTTTGTTCTGTGCTTGTCACGCCAAATTGTTTTGGTGTCGGCATCCGGAACAAAATATCTCAAGAACGGAAAGAGCTAGGAGGTTGAAATTTTATATTTAATTTAGGCCCCCCATGGGACGTGACACGAAGCTTTTGAACAAAATCGATCAAAGAGTACTAGTACTTTACTGATGTAATTTTTCAGTTTTTTTCGATTTTCTCAAAATTTTCTCCAACGATTTTTTTTTTTAATTAAAAAATCAATTATTTTTTAGATTCTCTCTAAAATGTATATTCTCGTTTTGTCATTGAAATCTTCTGAAGACCACTTTACTCTTGTACTTCATAGGAAATATAGGAGAAATGGTTGCTATGGTAACAAAATATATATATTTTCCCATATTGAATTCATTTGTACCCTACTGTTGGAAACTAAATACATGTAGACTCAAAAAATCTGGTATGATAAGCACAGAACACAACTTTCGATTACCGAAGGTAAGAGAAAGTTGTGTGCTGTGCGCCAGTCACACCAGATTTTTTAAATTAAATTCCGCAGTTAAAAAAAATTTTGATTCCAAGTGTTTTAATATACTATCGGATTCTAAATATATCCCAACCCAAAAATCTGGTGTGACTGGCCGCACAACACAGAACTTTCTCTTACATTCGCTAATTGAAAATTTTGTTCTGTGCTTGTCACGCCAAATTGTTTTGTGTCGGCATCCGATAAGACATAAGAACCCCCGAAAAGTTATTTATAATCAAGTTTCCGATTACACAAAGAATAAGAAAAAGTATATCATTAAAGTACTAGTACTCTTTGGCCGATTTTATTTTATTTTCGCATGTGGGAAGGGTCAGTGGGCGCCACAAGTGCCTGATCTGCTCGAGAATGGAGCTTTGAGCTTAGTCAACCAAACCAATATTATTAAAATAAATAATATCTTTTTTAATGCAACTGATAGGGAAAAGTAAAAACATTTCATAAAACCAAGTCTTTTGGTTGCCTAAACTCAAAGTTCCACTTTCGAGTAGATCAGGTACTTGTGGCGCCCACTGTACCTAAATTAAATATGAAATTTCGACCTCATAGCTCTTTTCCTTCTTGTTTTTTTTTTTTTTTTTTTTTTTACCACAGACAGACCATTTTGCTGGACCCACTTTTTTTAACTCAGGGCGCCTCAAATGTATTTCCATCAAAATCTCGTCATCGAATTTGTGACATGATTGCAAAACTTTCTCTCTATATATTAATTTATATATCAATAGGTAAGAGAAAATAATTCATATGTTTATATCAATATTAATAGCATAAAATTGAAAAGAAAATTGTTATTAAAACCAATTTTGGACGGTTTTAAATAACCTTTTTTGGCCAGTGTCCTGGCCAAAATCTAAAATAGTTTTTTTTAACAACTCTGGAATTTATTTTAGGAACACGTTTTTCGGTTGACAATAATTCCAGTTGCAACAGTTGAATAATGCATTTGCAGACTGCAGTTTCTAGTTCAATTTTATTAGCAAGTCATGCTATTGGAAGTTAAGGACAAGCGCTTCTAATTGATCGATACAGAGAATACCGTCTGTTGGAATCTTTTTCCAAAATATGGTAGGCGAAATTTTTATTATAATTAGAAAATATTATTAATTAAGTCCTGGAAGAGGGGGTGGGTTAGTCTCTTGCTCCTTTCTATGACCTTGCCCCAGATTGCAATTTAGAATCTCCACTACTATAATCCGATCATGTTTCTTTTCATCGTCTTTTGTTAATTTTTCGCTTTTTTCATCGTTCATTTAACATTTATTTCTAACGAAAAAACCCATCAAAGTGAATCTTCCTATTCCAAGACCGATACGAAACTAGTATTTGAAAGAAAACTGGCTTTTCACGCATCAATAGATTATACTAACTTTATTAATAGACTTTAATATTAAACAAAATTATTATAAATTTCATTTATCTATTGTGAAATTCTACTAAAAATACAGAACTTTATAAACGAAGTGTTACCTCTGGTCTGGCCATTTCTGACGGGCAACATACAATAGGTGTTTTTCCCTGCCATCGACAAACAGAATCTTTCAAGTAATTTTGGTCCTGTGGCGAAATGGGCTGACGACGAACAATTTCCAATATGACTGGGCAATTGCGTATATCTCTGCACACTCCATTTTCTCGTCGTGATGTCCGACACGAACTACCTTCATTCAATTCTGAAAATTAATGAAACTTCCTCAATAAATCGTGTTAAAAGGAAAGTGAAAGTTCAAGGAGGTATTCGCTGTTTTTATTCTCCGACGAAAATTTTACTTTATTTATCAACAAACTATACTTACTTACAAGAGTTGATTCATTCATTTCAACCCTTGTAACTTTTCAATTCCTTTTTTGTAGAACAATTTGCTCTCAAAACAAGGCTCAGTTTGTGAACGCTGTTTTACAATTGAAAAAAAATATCAAAATGAGAAACTTTTGGGATGAAAAAATACCTTAAAATTTTTATAATTTCATAATTTATTACTATAAAAAAATTGAGTTTATCAATAACAAAATATTTATTTAAAAATCTCTTGATTTGATAACTGTAATAAGCTAATTTATCACACACAAGTTAAATAAACAAGGAAAATTTGTATAATATTCTACTTGTTTTCCTTACTATTATAAGAGACTTTATAGTAACCATAAGTAACAAAATAAGTTTCCCGTCCAACTAAGAAAATTTTTTTTTTCCAAAGATTTGTCTTTATTCATCAACATATACTTTCTTCCAAAATGAAACATTCATTCTAACTTTTCTATGGATATACACTTTTTGAGGTCCCCTGAATCCAAAAAAGTGGTTTTTGCGACATGGCCTGTGTGTCTGTGAACAAAATATCTCAAGAACGAAAACAGCTAGAAGGTTGAAATTTTATATTTAAGTTAGGCACCCCCCTGGGACGTGACACGAAGCTTTTGAACAAAATCGGCCAAAGAAGTACTTTACTGGTGTAATTTTCAGTTTTTTTCGATTTTCTCAAAATTCGCTCGAACGATTTTGATTAAAATTCAAAAATCAATTATTTTTTAGATGCTCTTTAAAATGTATATTCTCATTTTGCCATTGAAATCTTCTAAAGACCACTTTATTCTTGCACTTCAAAATCTGGTGTGACAAGCTTTTACCTTCGGTAATCGAAAGTTGTGTGCTGTGCGACCAGCACACCAGATTTTTTCCATTGCATGCTAGGTATTTTTTCTTGATTCACCCAATCCACCCAAAAACGGAATGTATTGCTAGTTTTATCTTTCTAGTCTATGAACAAAATACTATGCCATGGTTTTACCGGCTGCTGTCCACTCAGACTTCTCCTCGAAAGAAAGGTGGATGGCATGGCGCTGAATATGTTCTTAACACGAGGTTGAACAAAACCTCAGGCGAGAAAAGCACCGCCGCCAAACAGCGCAGACAACAACACACCGGCCCGCACCAGGTCATTACCAGAACGGACAAGACGATCACGATTCTCCTTGGGAGAATGAACGTCACCGCCTCAAAGATCATACTGAAACTGGCTGGCATTGTTCCTCCTTATCCACAAATATAACTCATGATTATAAGGAAAAAACGAATGAAAAAAACAAGTCTTCAAAACCGGATTGACAAGAGATTTCGGAACCTTAATTAATTAAATTTTTTTCAATACATTCCTTAATTGTTGTTAATTTCATTATAACAAAGATTTTTCATATTTTGCAAAGAGATGAGAGTTTGTATTTTATCCCAGGAGTGAAAGATTAAGTCAATACACTGGCTATTGGCTACATATGAAAATTTTTCTTTATTGATATGATAAATATATCTTGGGCAATTATCTTTTTTGACCTTTGTTTGTTTAACAACAACAGTATTATTCTGAACAGATTTTCTTAGAATAAAATATGACTTAATAATTTTTAATTTATTAAGCTCTTGTTAATTTATAAAATTCTTTAATTACGATTCAAGTTTATTTTATTATTCATTCAAATTCTTTGAACTTTTTAGAATTACATCTATTAATGTTAATTGATTACTGAGTATTTTTTCTGTCATATTAAATTTTTTGACATTTGGGAATCAAAGTATTTAGAATATATGATATTTTACCAGGGAGGGAGGGAGGTGATATCACTTAAAAAAAAATCACATATATCAATAACAAATAAAAATTTTGATAACTATTTCTTTTTGATTGCTTAGATCCATTTACTCGGAGAACTAATGATGCTCGAAACGAAGAAACGAAATAAATAAAAACATGTGCCGGATTCTGAGAGTTTTTCCGACGTCAAATTATTATTATCTCTTTCAATTTGTATACAATTTGTTGATTTTCATTTCATAGAAAACCTAAGATATTCAAATGCACATTTCATCTGCATGTAAATTTTTACCCTAACCATGTGAAATATTATTAATAGAAATAAATAATGAATGATATGAATAATAATTGAAATTATTTTTACTAGGTTACTTACGAGCTTGAGCACAGCCAAGGATGAAGAATAAGAGCAGAAGTTTCATCGCAGTACAGACACAGAACTTATCTCAATGAAGACTGAGCTGTTAGTGAGAAACTCGATTAGACCTTGGAAAGGCAATTGTAAATCCCTACAAATGGAGAAGCGATGGATTCATGGAGGGGATCCAGCCTTACCAATATAAACATTTATGTGATTTTTCAAAAGGTCGGTGCCATCAACTTCATAATTACGAAATGATCATAAGAGTAACATAAAATGTACAAAAATTCGATTTATTTTTAGAGGATTTTTTCAAATATTTTTCCTAATTCCTATCAGATTTTTTTGTCTCGACATATAAATATTTTTAGGTGTGGTGAGAAGAGGAGAGGGGGGGGGGGGCGATCTCACACTCAAATCCCTATATAATATTTTGCTCACAGACCCAAAAGACAGATCGTTTTCGAAAGCCACTTTTTTAGACTCAAAATGTGTATATCCATCAAAATCTCACCATCGAATTTTTTGATTACGAACTCAATTTTCCTTCTATACTGTTTAAAACATATATTAAGAGAAAGTTAAAATAAAAAATTAACAAAAGGTTAATGGGAAATTTATCAATTTATTAAATGAAATAAAGAGTTTGAAATATCTTAATATTAGAATAGATGGCATATGCGTCCATACTTCCTAATTTTCAACTTTCCTTATATATTATAAACTTTCTCGATTTCCCTTATTTAAGTTCCTAACAATTTGAATAGCCAATGTTTTTTTTTAGTCATTGGATACTGATCAGACACTTTGTTTCAAAATTTTGTAACTTCATTTAATAAGTTTACAAACTATTAATACCCTTAATATATTTGAGGAGAGGGCAGGTTTTTTTAGCCCTATATAAACCATTTTATTAGGCCGGACCAGATCTATCTGTGACGAAATGTCTCTGTTTCTTTGTGAGTTCGGCCTTATCGGTCAATTTTGCCTATTGTTTTCTTGTTATACGTAGGCCTATATAAATGTATAAATCAATCAAAATATTTTTAAAGAGCATCTAAAAAATAATTGATTTATGACTTAAACAAAATCGTCGGAGCGAATTTGAGAAAATCGAAAAAAAACTGAAAAACTACATCAGTAAAGTACTAGTACTTTTTGACCAATTTTGATCAAAAGATTATTTTCACGCCCTAGAAGGGTGTTTAACTTAAATATAAAATTTCAACCTCCTAGCTTAATTCCTTCATGCTTTAAATTGCACACACACAAACAGACAGACCATTTTGCAAAAACCACTTTTTCGGACTCAGGGGACCTCAAAACGTTTCACATGAAACCAATACTTTCTCTATATACATAGAGTATATCAACGTGTTTAGGCAAGAGAAAGCAAAATCAACTTTTTGATTAAATTTACTTCGCGCTGTTACCATATATGATAATTTAGTTGTTTTTTTTTTTACTTTCTCTTACCTATGTATATATGTAATATATATATAGAGAGAAAGTATTGGATTCATGTCAAAAATTCGATGTCGAGATTTTGATGGATCTTCACGTTTTGAGGTCCCCTGAATCCAAAAAGTGGTTTTCGCGACATGGTCTGTCTGTGGGTGTGTGTGTCTGTGAACAAAATATCTCAAGAACGAAAAGAGCTAGGAAGTTGAAATTTTATATTTAAGTTAGGCACCCCCATGGGACGTGACACGAAGCTTTTTAACAAAATCGACCAAAAAGTACTAGCACTTTACTGATTCACTTTTCAGTTTTTTTCGATTTTCTCAAAATTTGCTCCAACGATTTTTTTTAAAATTCAAAAATCAATTATTTTTTAGATTCTCTATAAAATGTATATTCTCATTTTGCGATTGAAATCTTCTGAAGACCACTTTACTCTTGTACTCCATAGAAAAGATAGGAGAAATGGTTGCCATGGTAACAAAATATAAATATTTTGCCATACTTATAAATTTTACATCTTGAATTCAATTGTACCCTACTGTCGGAAACTAAATACATGTCGACACAAAAATCTGGTGTGACAAGCACAGTACACAACTTTCGATTACCGAAGGTAAGAGAAAGTTGTGTGCTGTGCGCCAGTCACACCAGATTTTTTAATATAATTTAATGAATGCAATACTTTCTCTCTATATATATTAACATATATATATATATATATATAGGTAAGAAAAAGTAAAAAGTAAGTGTATAAAGCTGGGAATCTTAGATTGGGAAAATTACGGAGAATAAAACCAGCCTCTACTTCTCTCTCACCACTACAATCTATTATAAATATTCCGGTTTCTATACAGAGGTCGTCTTCATATTTGGACTGATGATGGCCTCTGTATAGGGACCGAAATATTTGTAATAAATTGAAGTAGTGGGAGTGATTAAAAAAAAATTCCGAAAAGTTAATGAATTTTGCAAAATAACTTATGTTTTTTTAACAATTCTACTTCATATCTAATAATACTGTATCAATTATTGAAAATTGTATTCATTGGTAGGCCCGCTAAATGCAACCTTTTGATATAATCACGGCCTCTCCCCTTAAAATTTTTTAATATTCTTTATAGCGATTTCAAATTTGTTATATAATATAAAAATAATAAATAATATTATAAAAAATAAGATAAACGCAACTAATCTAAATAAAAATTTCAGCGGAAGGAAAACCTCAAAAAGAAATACCAAACATACCTTATCATTTTTTCTTTTGCCAACAGAAATTTTTTTTTCTTGTACATATTATTTATAAAAACAAATTTTTTTTTTTTAACAAAATAATTACTATTTCTTTCCCTCCTCTTTAAAAGTATTCGACAACCTTGAACATTATGACCTCATCTATTTATAAAAAAAGTTTTTCTCATTTATTATTTCTTAAATGGAATATGTGCAATTGAGACCTATTCCATATTTTTATCATTATTATTGGATTTTCTGAAAAAGGAAAAAAATAATTACTGTATTTGAGGATTATTTTTTCATGGCAGGAAGCGAGACCATTTTTTGCTCCAACTACTTTTCGTCAAATTATTATAGTAGGTTTAATTGGAGGAAAATTCAAAAGATTCTTGAAGAATATAAGTTTGCATTCTTTTGTAGGATCTGGAAATGATTTGTAGTACGGTTTGTCTGTCACTACTTGGAATTATAGTCATCTGCCCCCTAGGATAAAATCTATAATAAATTTTGTCAAATCCTAAGGGGCCAGTTGTTTGTTAATGGGCACACATTTCTATTTTGTTTTCGTTTTGTTTTGTTGTTATTGTATTTAAATTTGTATTGTGTTTATTTGACCCACCAAGGACTGGTGCCTCTAAGCGAATCTTTAATAAATTTATTTATTTATTTAAATCTCCAAGCTTCAGACGATGGTTTTTCTTTCATTTTATTCTGTCTCAGCCCTACTCTTTCTGAGCTTTCTTTCGATATATTTTCGTTTCTACTTTTTTACTTGGGCCCTCTTCAATAGAAATGGATTACTCTTGCTGTGAACCAGAGTGAACGCCTTTCGTATTTTTGACACTTACTAAGAATACGCTTTTGTATTCACATTGAATGGTTTTAACCAACTCTCGGTTGAGATTGAAAAATAACATGTTCTGTTATAAAATTCGTTTTTTTATTATTTAATTTTTTTGCCGAAAATCGGTGTCTAAAGCTATTGAAAATTGTGTAATTGCCATGGTCAAAACGTATTATGGTCCCTAGAATCCAAAAAAGTGGGACTTTTTAATAAATATAATCAATCTAGAATAAATAAAATTTGGTTGTTTGAAAGTTTTGAATTTTAAATTGAGCGCGCAATTAATCTAGCAGTGTTGGAGTGTTGCTGTTGAGAAATTGTCCTTGAGTCGTATCCACTGGTCGTATCGTAACGCGTTTTTTAATAAATCGTATTTCTTTCTTTGTTAATTAACTAGTGTTTCAAAGTGTTTTGTTAGATAATTACAACAAGTATCATCATTTTATCCTCTAATGGTATTTATAAACTTAATATTTCTTATATTACTGTCGGAGCGACAAAGTTTAAATTTATTTTTAATTAACTTGTAATTAATTTTTTTATTTTTATAAATGTAATTGTTACAAACTTCAGGTATATTAATTATTATACTGATTAGCATTATTGTCTTTTTGTTGTTGAAAAAATTATCTAAAAAATAAATAAACATCTTCTACCCGAAAGAGTCTTTTTTATTGTGCTTTTCCTCTACAAATTGGTGACCCCTCGGCCTCTTGAATTTTTATCGGCGACATCTGAAAAATGCAGCGGAACATCAAGCCCTGTTGAACGAGTATTTAAAGGGATCAAAGAAAAATGATAAAACAACAATTTTGTGGAGTGAAGAAGCCGAAAAAATGTTTCAAAGTTGTAAGGAAGACCTCGCGAACGCAGCGCTACTGACAAGTCCCAATCCAAATTCTGATTTGGCTCTGTTTGTAGACGCATCAGGGAGTTCAGTGGGAGCCGCCCTTCAACAATGGGAAGACAACAATTGGAAACCGATAGGATTTTTTTCAAAAAAACTCAGCCCTTCACAAAAAAATTATAGCACTTATGATCGGGAACTGTTAGGAATATATCTTGCAGTAAAATTTTTTAAACACTTATTAGAAGGAAGGAATTTTCCTATTTATACAGACCACAAGCCCTTGGTGTTTGCATTCAAACAAAAGAATGAAAAAGCTTCGCCACTTCAACTAAGATATTTACATTATATCTCGCAATTCACAACGGATTTGCGACATATATCAGGTAAAGAAAATATAGTGGCCGATAACTTATCGAGAATAGAAGAAATTGATATACTCGATTTTGTGAAAATTGCCCAAGCCCAGGAATCCGACGAAGAGCTCGAGAGATTGAAAAATAGCAAGGGAACAAGTCTTTTATTTAAGGGATATCCAATAGGAAACAAAAAAACTTTGTGGTGCGACGTTTCCACAGAGAATATACGACCATATATCCCGTCGGAATATCGTTTAGCGGTTTTTCAACATTACCACAATATGTCTCATCCGGGAATTAAAGCCACTATAAAATTGTTATTAACGAAAGCTATTTGGGAAAATCAGAAAAGAGATGTAGCCTTGTGGGCGAAATCTTGTATAGGATGTCAAAAGAGCAAAATCTCAAAACATACGAAATCACCCGTTATGACATTCCCGATGGAAGATGAACGATTTGCGACCGTACACATTGATCTGATAGGTCCGCTGACTCCCTCAGACGGCTACAACTACTGTCTAACGTGTATAGATAGATATACATGCTGGACAGAAGTGATCCCTCTCCGAACAATTACAGCGGAAGAGGTAGCATGGGCTTTTTATACTAACTGGATTGTTAGATTTGGAGTACCAAGTAAAATAATTACTGACCAGGGAAGGCAGTTCCAATCCGAATTATTCCAGTCATTGGCTAAAATTTGCGGTGTTAATCTATGCCGAACCACAGCATATCACCCGCAATGTAATGGAAAAATCGAGAGATTCCATCGAACATTGAAGACCGCGATAAAAGCGAGGGAAGAAGAAAAATGGACCGTATCCCTTCCCACGGTACTGCTAGGACTTCGTTGTTCAATGAAAGAAGAAGCTCAAGCCTCCATAGCCGAGATGGTGTACGGAGTACCCCTAAGATTGCCGGGAGATTTTTTTCAACCACCAACGGTGGCATCTACAAAAGATCAAGTAGAATTTATAATTCAACTCCGACAAATTATTCACAACTTAAAACCAGTCCCAGTGTTAAGTAAAAATAGAGCTAGCACGTTCGTGCATAAAGATTTGATGAAGTCCAATCACGTGTTCGTCCGAGTGGATAAAGTTAAAACAAGTCTCGAGAAACCTTATCAAGGCCCGTATCCGGTTATTGCTAAAAGCGAAAAATATTTTACGGTGCGAATAAACAATAAGGACAACAATGTATCCATAGACCGGCTGAAACCTGCGTTTGTGCTGGCGGATCAATTTCGGGACGAATATCAGGATGAAAATAAAGAAACCAAAGCAACTAAACCGTTAGAAAAAACTGAGAAGCTCATCGAAGAAGAACCACGAACTCGGTCTGGACGACATGTGAAATTTCCAACTAAGTACCTGGAAATGTTCGCTTGAGAGGGGAGTAATGTCGGAGCGACAAAGTTTAAATTTATTTTTAATTAACTTGTAATTAATTTTTTTATTTTTATAAATGTAATTGTTACAAACTTCAGGTATATTAATTATTATACTGATTAGCATTATTGTCTTTTTGTTGTTGAAAAAATTATCTAAAAAATAAATAAACATCTTCTACCCGAAAGAGTCTTTTTTATTGTGCTTTTCCTCTACATTACATTCACTTTCTCTTTTCCTCAAATAACTTTAATCTTTTTTATTTTTTAAATAATTTTGATATATATATATCTGAAATTAAAATAATGTTTTAACAATTATTTTAGATTATATTTTAATTTAATTTAATTTAATTTAAAAAACTGATTTCTCATATTTTTCTTATACCCGTACATGACTAAACAATTTTTATAACCTCTCTATTTTGTTTTCCAACAATTGAGCAAGCCCAAGGCCAGAAACTGATATTTTCAATGAAAATAAAAATTCAATTTAATTATTCTTAATTAACTTTTCACTATTTTTATATACAGTTGTAATTTTAAAAGGCACCTCTAACATCTCATCTATTTAATTTTGATCTATATTGCAGTCTATCTTTCTCAAAATTACTTTTTGGCTTATCTGAGTAGGCAACATGTCTTAATATTTTTTATCTCTTCATCATTATCCTCTTGGTCTCTATCATATAATTCTAATTTTTATCGAAAAAGTAAACCTATCAATGGTTTATTTTAATATGGAAAAATTTACAATCTAAAGGAAATATTTTTTGATTCATTAGGTTGAACGCACACCAATTGAGCAAAAACGTTTTCGAAAAAAACTACTACTAAATTTACTAATCGTGCCTAAAACTGTTTTTTCAATGCTTTTATATGGGTCAACGCACACCGAGGAGGCAAAAACAATTGAGCATGACATCATTGGACAAAATGTTCTGCCAATGAGGAGAAAATGCCAACGCACACCGATTAGGCAAATATGCTCAATGTCAAAACATTTTGCCTAATCGGAGTGCATTGGCATTGAGCAAAACGTTTTGCTCTTGGACAAAATGTTTTGCCAATTGAGCGTTTTGCTCAATTGATGTGCGTTCAGCCTTAGTTAGATTTGTTGCCTTGATTTTATGTTGGATTAACCCCTGGGAATTTTTTAGGTAATTGAATTTTATGCAGTGGGAATTTGCAATTTGCTTTGAAAACATGGTAAAACCTTTCAAACGTAGGGGGACACCCAGAGGGCTGGGAGGGAATAATTTTATAGCCGTACGCGTATAATTCAAATGGAATCGTTTTGTTACCTGCGACCATGAACAGAGAATCATAATAATAAATTAGTAGATATTGAGATAACTTACAATTCCGGTTTATAGTGTAAACATTTTATCTACTAAACAGGAATTAATCAAACAAAAACAAAATAATAAGTTGTGAAATTTAAAAACTCTTATTATTTATGCCGAAAAGTAAAAAAAAAAAAAAAAAAAAAAAAACTTCTATTAAAACAAAGCACACATTGAGTCAGCTATCAATTCTTATGAGAAAAAGCAATTTGCAAAATTTAGATGACAATGCAGTTTGGAATCTAAATCGAGTTCTAGTTTCTCTTGCTGTAAAAAAAAATATTGAACATTTCCAATTCTATATGGAAAGAGGGGGATGATCTTCATCTAATTCGTGATGGTTGATATTTTCTCTAAACTAGGATCTTCCATTTATTTAGAGGACTAAAGGATTTTACAGTTTTTTTTTTTTTTTTTTCTTTTAAAAACATTCACACTTTTTTCTCATTCACACTCACACTCACACACACATTCACACAGTCTTTTCGGCAACTTAGGCCATTTAAGACTTTAGACGATAACCGTTGTAATTAATATATCAATCGATTTTACAGTTAAATCCATCCCTCGCTTATTTTATTGTTATATTAGTATTTATTAAATCTTTCAAGTTTCCTTCCTTATCTTAGAAAAACCACTCATTGGCATTTCACTATCTGCAATTTCTATCAAACAGGAAAAGTCAAAATAATTTAGAAATATCACTATTATATAAAAATATCATAATTTATTAAGTTTAAAACAACTTAAAATTAGCATTTCAAAACATATTTTTAATGGCATTCAGTTTTAATTTAAAACGTTTCTAAATAAATTAAATAAACATATAATGATAATTCTTAATTTAAGTTTTTATTTCATAATGGGAAAATATCAGAGTTTCGAACCAAAAATAAGAATGAATATATTTTTATTATTTGGCAAAAGGAATAACTTTTAGATTGGAGTTGTGAGGAATGAAACCTACCTTTAGTCGGACCACACTTTATTCAAGGCAGACGTTTCGGTAACCATAAAATAAAGTGAAGGTCGGACTAACTGCTGATTTCATTCCTTCGAACTTTAATCTCATGCACCAAGCATTCAACCTAATTTATATGGGAACAACTTATATTTTGGGTCAACGAAACAGAAACTTTAAACTGAAATTAATAAAATCAATAGTTCGAAGCCCTGAGTATATATAAATATCCAGCATAATTAAATTATTCTCCTTTTCCTCCTTTGACCATTTCATAAAGGAGATTTCAACAAAGGATGATCACACACACACTTCTCACTGATGAATGTGAAAGCAACCAACTGTTTTAATCACTGTTATTGATAATTTGAAAAAATATTTCAAAAATTCCTTTTCATAGGCAATATGTTCGAATCCAAGTTCAATTTCATATTATCATAATTGGATACCAACTAATCAATTTGAATAAATAGAGGCGGATAATGCGTATATATCTAGGCCGTATATATACAGTATAGTTATCATTTAAAGACAAAAATTTAATGGTTTTAAATTATCCTGGATTAAATCGTTTTTAAGGTTTTATTTTTCTTATACTCTTAATTGATCCAAAATCCATTTAACATAACTCGCTACTCTCGTGTATACGCCTGGAATTCCCCGACTGCCACAATTTAACGGTCCAAATGACACGACACCAATTGCATGATAATGAATAGCTTTATCACTTTCTTTCAAATCCGATGACATGAGAGGTCCACCACTATCTCCAGTACAGGAATCCTTTCCAGCAATGCCTCCAGCACACATTTGAGAATCGATAATATCTCTATTAAAACTACTATAAATTTCTTTACACTGTGTATTTCCAACGAATGGGATACTGACGTGCATCTTGACATTTGAAAAACTCTCTAAAAAAAAATATATTAAAGATTTAATTGATGAAAAAATATATAATACACATTTATTTAAATATGGTTATTATGAGAGAAAGGGGAAGATTAAAAATGAAAATTTACCCAGGATTCACGTTGTCGCCAGGAGATTAAGTAAAAAAAATCTTTTATTCGCCATCATTGAATCAGAGACCCCGAGTAGCAATAAATGATAATTTTTGTACATAAAAAGATATTGTATATGATTATGAACATTAAAATACCTAAGATCTTGTATAATTGTCAATATTTGCCCTGATGAAGGTCGTGATTGACGACCGAAACGTCGATGAATAAAAATTAAATAAAAGATGTTTTTATTTAATCTCCTGGCTGCAAGGTTCCTGCGAATCCTGATTAATTCTCCAAAGCCATAAAACATTAAATTCTTGAGTTCAAAATTTACCTGTTGCTGAGACTCGACCCCAACCGGCAACTGTTAAATTTTCATTCATATAATTCTTTTCCATAACGCTTAAATCAATTGGAATACAAATCGGATAGACATATGCTAGATTAAAAAAAAAAAAGTTGATATTAAAATGATAATTTATAATCTCTATATAGAATTTATAAAAATAAATATAAATATTTCCTTTATATAAGGAACTGAAATGGGATAATTGGATTTATACCAAAAGTTGATCATATTTATTACAATTATTAAATTTTATATATATATATAAAAAAAAACATGTCAATCAAACTTGACGTGTGCGTAAACGGACAGATAATCATGCTAATTAAAATTACAAATAGCCCAATT
The DNA here is from genome assembly GCA_023213315.1 of Euborellia annulipes. Taxonomy (NCBI): domain Eukaryota; kingdom Metazoa; phylum Arthropoda; class Insecta; order Dermaptera; family Anisolabididae; genus Euborellia; species Euborellia annulipes. Next base: position 142,702 of record JAKCPI010002588.1, read on the forward strand.
CACGCTTCTCTCTCGAAAATTCAAATTTTATGTTATTTCAATTCCAACTTTTCTTTAGAAAACGAAGAGTAATACTATTTTCTTTATTCAAAGGACCAAAAATTAAATTTTAATAAACATGTAATGATACAATCCCAAAACAGTCCCTTTTATATTTATTTATATTAATTACTTACAATTAATGGTAACGTTTGAAGAAAGTCGAATTAGAGCAATATCATGATGTTTAGTAATTCTATTATAATTCGGATGTGGGATAACTTGTTCCACGTCAATATTAACTATTTTGGGAGCACACAGCTCATCATCATCAATTTGCTCACAATCAGGATCTGTTCGACGATCATGCTCTCCCAAACGAACAGAAGAACTGCAAAGAGAAAATTATTTTTTATTATCAATAACTATACCAACCAAAAAGAACGTCTATTGTTATTGTAAGATGATTCCGGTGAATGGAATGACGTCACAGAATAATGAAATCCATTGTTGATATTTTTAAACTAACTGTATTGTTGTGAGAAATTGTTGATTGTTCACCCGAGCAATCAGCGTGTGGAACGTCCTCGGGAGTCATCGGTACTATGTATTGTAAACTTACTAAATAAAATTCTAACCCCTAAATAGCCGTAGCACCTGAAAAGGTTTAAAAAAAATAAAAGGAATAAATTGTTGTTTTTATAATGTTAGCCTTTTTTTATTTTTTCTTCTTGGCTGCTTAGGCCATTTATGCGTTATAGTATAGATATATGAATCGCTTACTGCAGAAAGGCAGCTAGTCCAACAAATATGCATATTCAGTTTTTTGATTAAAATTGTTTTAAATAGGTCAACACATAATTTACCGCATTAAAAGCACTTGTCCACCAAATAGTACTTCAGTTTTCTGTTTACTGCAGTCAGGTAACCCGGACTTCTTTCCCAGTTTTTTGCCTCCTGAAAAATTTTAAAATATGGATCTGCAGAAAGCGATTCATATATACATATACTTAAGACTGCTAGAGCCCAGTTGGGGACTTAATTGTGAAGCTCAATGTTCCGATGGCTACCGAGGGACGTTCCGCACACTAATTCCCACCCACCCGAAGATAAAAAGAATTCCTTCGAATTAACAAGATCAAAAATACAATTAATTCATAAAATGTCATTAATGGATTCCATTCTTCACTTCCCACCTCCCATAATTTTGCATATTATTTAAATCATTTCAAAAAAGGATATTTACTGTAAGTAAATGATAATCTTATTGTAGAGTCAAAACTCTTATTCTAATTAGATATAGGTTAAGGGTGATTAGAAAGTTTTATTACAATATAGAGGCTCACCTTTTAGCTTATTACTACATTATCCTAAAAAGCAGCTTGTAGCTTCCTTAAAGCCCACCAGCCTAGACTGATAATTTCATTTTTCTTATTGAATATAATTTGGATTTAGTAAATTTAATTAAGAAAAAAGTTTGACACTAATTTTGAAAACTATCCTTGCAGGACTGGACGCCTCGATATCGGAATAGACCTTTAGGGTGGCCAACAATCCGCTGGGCCGACTCCAACTATCAGAACACAAAGCGACAACCGAACGGCTCAAAAATAATCTAATATTGGATCATACTGGCAAGGGTCTTGGCATCGAAGTTGGGACCTGCGTGTATCATAACTTCGCTCGGAGGAACGGCTCCTCTAAGTAAGAAAGTAAGCATTACAATATCGAAAATAAAACTTTCATATACAATTTGTGAAAGTGGTGGTTGTATTTAAATAATAGGTGAGGGAGCAGGCAGCCAGGAAGTAAGCCTATACGAAATGAAACTCAGAGTAATGGAGACAGTTTTATAATTAAATATCGCCATCATCCCTTTTCGAGAGTATAAACTCAAATGCCACTGCATTGGGGCAAATGTAGAATTGTCAATTTGTGGATATTATTATTAGTTGCTTTTGAAGTTGTGGCTGTGATGAGATTATAGTGGAGAATTGGAGATATCAGCCAAATTGTCCAGGTTAATAAAATTCCCAGGATAAGACGTTTCGGCGAATTTATTTGGCCATCTTCAGTTATCGGGAATTATACACATAGTGCAAGAGATGAATTATCTCTGAGCTTGGGCACAGGAACCATAGAATTATGTATGAAGCAAATATATTTTATTATTGACGAGTCTTGGTTTGATCACATGTGCACTTGCACTATGTGTATAATTTCCGTTAACTGAAGATGGCCAAATAAATTCAGGCCGAAACGTCTTATCCTGGGAGTTTTATTAACCTGGACAATCCCTATTTGGCTGATATCTCCAATTCTCCACTATAATGGTATTATTATTATACATAAAATGCTTGTACAGTGAGCGCCACAATTAAGTCCCCACCTGATAGCTAGGGCCTTAATTATAAGGTATAGTATATGGTGTATAATGAAATAATTTTAATGTCCGAAAAGGTAAATCGTAAAATCTGGTACAGATGATTTTATTTTACCTTTTCAAATTTAAAATTATTTCACCAAATACCATATTCTATACCAAATACTTAAGGTTCTAGCTATCAGGTGGGGGACTTAATTGTGGCGCTCACTGTACATATATACCAAGCAATGTTAAGAGCTTTTTATATTCGATACAGTCAGTTCCCCCTAAGTTATGTATAATAATATCCACAAATTGACAACTCTACATTTGACTGAATGCGCTGGCATTTGAATTCATACTCTCGAATAGGACTGAGTATGGCGGCATTTAATTCCCACAGAGCACAAAATATTGCTGGAATGTTGCAGGAATCTTTCTATCTTATAACATTGTAACAATATTGCAGCAATATTTTTTTGGAATGTTGCAAATAAAATATTGCTGAAATATTATTATAATATTTAAAAAAATTTTTAGAACAAATTTTCCTAAAATTTTTTGTAATATTATAGAAATAATCCAGCAATATTTTTTTGCAATATTACAAATATAATATTGGTGAAATATTATTGTAATATTGAAAAAAATTTTCAATATTCGGTTCAACAAATTTTTTTGAAATATTGTGATAATATTCCAGCAATATTTTATTTGCAACATTCTAAAAAATATTACTGGTATATTATTGTAACATTGCAAAGAAATTTTGAATCGGATGATAACAAAATTTTTTTACATTATTATAATAATATTCCAGCAATATTTTATTTGAAATATTGCAAAAAAATTAAGTTGGAATATTTTTACAATATTTCAAAAAAATTTTGTAATAATTTGATTTCATTTGACAAGTCAAAGAATACACAGCTGGAGGGGGACGCTTTGTTTTTGTTGTTAAAGATAAATAAAAAAAAGTTGTTGATTTTCCCGTGCAACTATTTTAACTTCAATCTTAACAAATGGCGTCCAACGTGAAATCGGTATGTGCTGCAAAGAAATGCTTAAGACCGGAAAAGGAGACTGAATATTCAATGTGAAGCGAAATGCAAAAATTGGTTCCATTTCGAATATGTTGGTTATGAAGAACAAAAGGGCAGTTAATTTGTTTGTGAAAAATGTTGAAATGAGGAGGAAGAAAAAGGAACTGGTAAGTGCAAATAGCGAGGCAATTTTAATATTAGCAAATAGTATAATAGTAAAATTGATTATAGGAAATCATGTCGAAATTCGGAATTGGGGATTTGGTTTGGAGAAGAAAAGTAACCCAAGTGACGCCTGAGCCAAAAGATGCGCCGGATTATTGCTTAAATGGGTTGGTCCATGTGAAGTCACCGGCCAATTAGCCTATACAGTATTCACAGTGAAGGAGCCGGAAAGAGAATAGATAGGTGCCACATCTCGGACCTGAAACTGGCAAGCTCAATGAAGAGAGGGAAGAGTTGACACGTCAAAGAATACACAGCTGGGGACGCTTTGTTTTTGCTGTAACGTTAAAGTGAAATAAAAAAAGTTGATGATTTTTACTCCCGTGCAACTATTTTAACTTTAATCTCACATTAAATAAATTGCTATATTGTAGAAATATTACTGGAATATTTTTTGCAATATTGTAAATAAAATATATATTTATAATATCAACGACATTAGGCTTTGAGTTAGGAACCTAACTCAAATGTATTTCTTTTTCACGCATGTCGTGATATTATATTATATATATAGAATATTGCCAAAATATTACAATACAATATAGCCATAATATTCCATTTCATACTATGTTCCCAGTATATTGAGATGCAATGCATATATGCATTGCACGCATGTCGTGAATTTATTATATTACATTAATATATATATATATATATATTATATCACCACATGCGTGCAATGCATATATGCATTGCATCTCAATATACTGGGAACATAGTATGAAATGGAATATTATGGCTATATTGTATTGTAATATTTTGGCAATATTCCCTGAATAAAGAAAACGCGGACATAGGAATGTTGGTGGAATGTTAAAGGAATATTGCATGCAATATTGTGTCCCAATATTATGGTAACATTACATCGCAATATGTAGGCAACATTGCTGTGCAATATTCTGGCAATATTGTATTTCAATATTGTGACAATATTCCCTGAATAAAAAAAACGCGGACATAGGAATATTGCTGGAATGCTGCAGGAATATTTTGTGCAATATTTCGAATGTTTTGAAATAATATTCCTGCAACATTCCAGCAATATTTTGTGCTATGTGGGTTATAGCCGAAACAGTTTCCACTACACTTGAGTTTCATTTCGTAGAGGCTTACATCCTGGCTGCCTACTCCCTCACTTTTTTATACAACCAGGCGGATGGAAGTTATTATAATAATTTTTATTTTTCTCTTCTCATATGAAGAATACAAAACCTTTTAGAATTTGGTTTAATAAAAAAAAAATCATGCCATCAGATGTACTTACACAGTATATGGATTAGTGCCGACAACACAATGAGCAGCTGTCAATATATAACGATTATTAATTAATGCGCCTCCACAGAGAAAAAGCTCATTGCCATTGCCATTTCCTTAAAAAAAATAAATAAATTGAATTTAACACAAGGCTGGCTACACAAAGGAAAAGACGGCTTCACTATTAGTCACTGAAAAAAATATTTTCATCTATTTTTTTTTTTTTATTTAGAATATAATATTCTATATTCCAGATAAAAATAAATATAAATTTTTTAACATATTCTTCTCAGTGTGAAAATCCGTCTTTTCTAAAAGAAATATTTATTTACTTCTTCGATATGCAATCAATGCCATCCAAGGGTAATCACCCATAGCAGTTTCCGTTCCTCCCCATATTTTTGTAACAAAACTTTTTCCACATTGTCTATCCGGTAGAAGTTGTAAATTGGGATGGTTTCCAACACGCTCAATAGTTGGAGTTTTCTGTGGTTGGGTCACAGGCTACTCAAAATAGTAAATAAGAAAAAAATAAACATTATTTAAATATCGATTTATCCAAGTAGAGTTCAACATTTTTTCATAGTCAGATCAATTTAATTTACGTTTTTGTATTGAGGGTCTTAAGAATTCAAAATAATATTAGAATTAATAAAATTCAATTAATTTGAATAACTTTTGGGACTATTCCAAAATTCATATTTTTTTATTTAAAATAAAAATATTAAATATATATTTACCGGTGGGGGTGTTATAGTAGGCACAATAGTAACCGGAGGAGGATTAGTTACACCGGGACAACAAACAATTGGAATTGTTTTTTCATATCGACAAAGAGAATCACGAAGATATTTCTGATCGCCCTCTGATAGAGGTTTTTGTCGTAGAATCCGTACAAAAGGTTCACACGATCGTATATTTCGACATGTTCCATTTTCTCTTCTTGAAGTTATGCAGAAATCACCTTCATTTAATTCTAAAATAGTTATTAAAAATTATTAGATTTTATAAATTCTCCACTGGGATATGTAAATGAATTGAAGAACTAAATCTTACTCGTAGAGTTGATTTTTATTCGCTATTTAACACATTGTTTCGATCTAGGATAAACCAAACAATGTTGAGAAAATCGAAAAAAAAAAAAAAAAAAAAATAAATAAACTGAAAGTCCTAACTTTTTTCACAAATTTCCCCAACTCCTCCCCCCACTCCTATCTAAGCCTGCCTGGTAGCATCTATTCTCTTTTATTCGCTCAGTCACATGTACTCCTGAAGATGGGTTAATAGCCCGAAATATATCGAGTTAGAAATTCAATATTTCTTTCATTTATAACTTAGTGAAACCTCAAATATACTAAATAATTTTACTAACTTTTTCCTAAAGTACTACATCTACTAGTACCGATTTTGTTCAAAAGTTTATTTTCACGCCTCAGGGGTGTGCCTAACTTAAATATAAAATTTAAACCTCGTAGCTTATTTCCTTCATGCTTAAAAATATCCACACAGACCAATTTGCGGGACCCAATTTTTGGACTCAGGGGACCTAAAAACCATCAAAATCTCGACATCGAATTTTTGACATGATCACAATACTTACTTACTTTCTCTCTTTATATTTCATATATAGATAAAAGAAAGTAAAAATAATTCAAACAACTTTAGGGAACTCTCGGCTTCGTTTCGGTCGTTTAATTCGAACATCTACAACCTCAGTTTAAAATGTTTCACCTAAAACCCACATCGCAATCTTTAAACTTAATCTACAACACCATTGACAAAACACAAACAAACCACGCTCCCTTCCACCGTTAATAAATTTTTAAAAAATATTAATTTCAAATGAGAATAATTTAAAATAATAATTAATAAATGACTCAATGAATTTAGATTGCGAAATAAACTATTAGCAAATTTAAGGAAAACTTTTTAATGTTGTAATTAAAAGTGCGCTTTAAATTGATATTTTCTGTTTCAGAGGCCATATCTTAGAATAGAATAGAAGATACCTGTCTGCTATCTTCTGAATTTTAGTCAGAATTAACATTAAAAAATTTGATTTTTAACTAATTTCTTTCCACAATTAAAATTTTCAATTGATCATTTCATGTTAATGTGAATTAAAAACCAGTTCGTCGTAGCTTCAGATTTGTTTGACCTTCCTTAACTACCTAGTGGTTTAATTAATTAAAAAGAGACCAAAACTTTATTAATAAAACATTATAAATTTAATTCCCAACATAACATAAAAAAGAGTTCAAAGTTTTTGAAATGAGAATAATTAATGTTTCAACTCACCAAAACTGTACAAATAGTAGTTGGAAAGGATATAGGTCTTTTCAGCCCAAATAAAATATATAATTAAGACTAAAATTTGAATTTCAAACTTGTTCCAATTTTATATTGCAGACTGTTAGTTCAATGATGATGCACAGAAAGATAATTCTTAATACTAAATTCTTAGTTTCCTCTAATTAATAACAAATTAGATGTTTATTTGTTCATCATATCCTTAAACGAGGAAATATCTCAGAGACAGAAAATTTCAATGAATAAGTAAACACTTAAATAAGCGCTTAATTAATTATTCAATTTTCAATCATGTTTTGACTAATTAGTAAGAATCCAACGGGATTTTGTTTTAGTTTTGAAAATATCTTATTCTGTTTTATTTTGTTTGTTTGTTACTTACGGCAATTGGATAAATAAGAGAAAAAAAGAACGAGATAGACACTTGTTATATGCAAAAAATTTGCCATTTTCCTTGGGATGAGTTCGCGAAGGAAGATCACAAGAGACTGAATGTTTTGTATGGTGTCTGCTTTTCCCCTCCCTTCTCTCTTGAAATGGAGACAAGACAAGATAGAAAGAGAAGACAAGAGAGAGGGAAAGAGAAAGGAAAAACCAATTTAAAACAACCATTGAATACCAATAAAGATGGAAATCAATTCATTACCTCATTGATTTTCGGAGAATAAATCGAGTTCCGGTTTGAGAAAACACCCTCTCCTGAAAGATGTAGTATAAAAAATTATGAAAAAAAAAAAAAAAACATCCGATTTTAAATTATATTAAAAAAACAACTAAATTATCAGATAGGGAAACTCGCGAATTAAGTTTAATCAAAAAGTTGATTTTACTTTGTCTTGTCTATATATGTTAATATATATAAAGTATTGGTTTCATATGAAAAATTCGATGTCGAGATTTTGATGGATATACACGTTTTGAGGTCTCCTGAGTCCTTTTTTGGAAAAACCTTTTTTGATTTTCGCAACATGGTCTGTCTGTCTGTGTGTGTTCAATTTAAACCATGAAGGAATTGCGCTAGGAGGTTGAAATTTTATATTTAAGTTAGACACCCTCTGAGGCGTGAAAATAAGCTTTTAATCAAAATAGGCCAAAAAGTACTAGTACTTTACTGATGTACTTTTTCAGTTTTTTTCCATTTTCTCGAATTTCACTCTAAAGATTTTGGTTAAAATTCATAAATCAATTGGTTTTTAGATGCTCCTTCAAAAGTATATTCTCATTTTGCCCTTGAAATCTTTTGAAACACACTTTACTCTTGTACTTTATAGTAAAGATAGGAGAAATGGTCAAACTTTTCAAATTTCAGTCAGCGCATTTCAACATTTTTTCATTCTGAAACAAATAAAAAAATAAATTAACTGATTACAAATAACAACTCCTCTCAAAAAAACTATAGATACAGTATGTTGTGATTTTAAATATTATTGAAATATGAATTATTATTACTTTATGATTTAGGAATGAAGAGTCAAAAGATATTTTTTGACGTCATTCAGATATTCTCATTTGGATATTTTCTGAGGAACTTAACCGGTAAATATGCCCTCTCGATGCTAGCAGCAACACAAAAAAACTTAAAAAAAAAAAAAAGTTGAGTCAGACAACTCAACTTTATCTTTTCATCGCTTTGACTCGACATTGAGCACAGACCCACTGGTTGGGAATTACCGGTCTAGATCATGTATCCAGATGCGAGGATTCCAACTCTCTTTTAGCAATATTTCCCAACATGACTATTTTTTTTTTAATTTCTCTTACCTCTATATATATGTTAATATGTAGAGAGAGAACGTATTGGATTCATGTCAAAAATTCGATGTCGAGATTTTGACAGATATACACGTTTTTAGGTCCCCTGAATCAAAAAAAGTGGTTTTCGCGACATGGTCTGTCTGTGAACAAAATATCTCAAGAACGAAAACAGCTAGGAAGTTGAAATTTTATATTTAAGTTAGGTACCCCCATGGGACGTGACCCGAAGCTTTTGAACAAAATCGACTAAAGAGTACTAGTACTTTACTAATGCACTTTTTCAGTTTTTTTCGATTTTCTCAAAATTCGCTCCAACGATTTTGATTAAAATTCATAAATCAAGTATTTTTTAGATGTTCTTTAAAATGCATATTCTCATTTTGTCATTGAAATCTTCTGAAGACCACTTTACTCTTGTGCTTCATAGAAAAGATAGGAGAAATGGTTGCCATGGTAACAAAATACAAATAAATTTTACATCTTGAAAATCGAATGTACCGTACTATCGGAAACTAAATACATGTCGACACAAAAAAATCTGGTGTGACAAGCACAAAACTCAACTTTCGATTTCCGAAGGTAAGAGAAAGTTGTGTGCTGTGCGACCAGTCACACCAGATTTTTTATCTCAGAATTTAATTTTTTCTAGTTTGTGGTTCGAAACCTTATTTTAAATTTCAAACTGAAATTGAGAAATATTTTATTTTCGATATGTGTAAACAAAATCGATCGTGCTTTACGTCTCTCTGACTATCTTTAAGTGTGTCAAAAACCCTAATCCTTAATACGTGCTCCAAGAGGTGCTAGCAAATGTTTCTAAAAGCACGTGCATTTTCCGGGGATTTTGGCAAAAAAAAATTATATTATATATCCTGTAATTATTACTGGATCATTTTACCTTTATTAGGGCATTTGTAAATCAAATTTTCAGTATACAGTACCAAGGGCGTCCGCAGGATTTTTTGCAGGGGGGCAAGGATTTTTTTGCAGGGGGGGGCAAGTCACTTCCAGATAAGTTAAAAAAAACGTATTTTGATATTAATAATGTTATACATCTCTTAGTATTTAAAGCTTTCTCACCGCGGCAAGGTGGTATACTGTGAAAGGTTTTTTTTGTATTTTTTTTTTGTTTTATACATTTTTTTGTATCATTTTAATTTTCCAGGGGGGGGGGGGCAAGTGCCTGGTTGCCCCCCCTCTGCGGACGCCCATGTACAGTACCAATATTGGCATGATACAGTATATATAGTGTTTTGCAGCAGAGGAGTTGTTATATGTAGGCTGTTAATTTTTTATTTGCTTTCAGATAGATAACCCAATAACCCTTAGAATAAAACCTTGAAAAATTATTCAAAGGAAATTTCGATTGATAAAAAATTAATATTTATTTATTTCTGTTATTCCCAAGATCAAAATTTTATTATTTGACTCTTTAGGGCGGAGTTAGAAGAGTCTTCAGTGCCTTCGAAATAAACCTCGCTGAAAAATACAATTGTTTTTTTCAATCAACCCTGCCGAAAATAATAGCGAGCCCAGCACAAGATAAAAAAGTTAGATATATCAGAATAGGGCAATCATTGCATATCGACGTTCTAATTAGTAAAGTGCCTAACTCCATTTTTGTTTATTTTTCAGGAGAGCCAAAGAACATTTCATTGTCATTGTTAGAGCCATTGTTAAACACTTTTCGTGCGGGAACTTTTCGAACTGAAAAATTTGAATTACGCTCTTACCCAGTTCAAGAATATTTTTCAACAGAAAATGCAAAAAAATTATTTTCGAAAACAAGTGGAGTTAGACACTTTTCTACTGAGAGCGTCGATATGTAATATCCCTATTTAGGCGGATTCCAGGAGGGGATGGGAAAGAAGCAGGCCTATTTTTCTCATGAAAGGTAAAATAAGGAACCCGGACTCTATAACAGTCACCATATTGGTCCGTTATAGTCGGAATTACCCTCGGGGCGATCTCTAACTATATTAATGACAAAATAATTAGAAGTAAAAAAAAAAAAAAAACGATGAAATTTGTTAACTTGCGTTCTAATATATCTCGTTCAGGGGCGTATTTATGGGGGCCGAGGGGGCCCGGGCCCCCCGAAATTTCCCAAACACATATACATATATAGGGATATACAGACATCAGCGCAACAAATTTTTCCGCAGGATGGACAACTTTGGTTCCGCAATAGAAAAAATGGTCCGCAAAAATTTCGTGTGAAAAAATATAGTTTCTTAAAAAAAAATTTTCCTCAGAAAAATTTTTGAGTTCGGGCCCCCCGAAAAAAATTTCTATATACGCCCCTGATCTCGTTTAACAATATTCGATTGAAATCACTACGAAGTTCAGCTTTTGGCAATTTAATAGATGATAAAAGGCAAGTTTTAACAACTTAAAGTTTAATTCAAATCACCCTTCAATTATTATCATAACCAGATATTTGATCGGGATTGGGAATTCGAATCTCCAACATATCAGGAGGGTGTTTGAGCCTACTTCAATGAATATTTCAAAAGATTTCGAATTTTTCAAGTTAATGTACTAAATATGAATCAACCCAATGACTTTCCTCTTTAAAAAACACTAAACTAATGAAGGGACGGTTTAGGTTTGTTGAGGCCCAGGGCGCAAAAAAAATTGGGTTCTCTCTAAACATAAAATTTAAAAAAAAAACCTTGAATAATTCATTGGAATTATATGTAACAGAACAATAAGGAAGGGGATTATGCTTTTTTTTCTTTATTTTCTTACATTTTATTGTTTCATAATTGGAGGATTGAAGATCACTTTCTCTCAAAATAAACGAGGCCCAGGGCACACCTCTCCCTCTGGTGGGGGCCCTCATCGCACTTTTTTTATATTTTCCCCATCTCCTCTAAACAAAGTCCTTGACCAACAATTCGTATCTAATAATAGGATAAAACAAAAACCTCTCTAATAATCACTAAATTATCATAAGCATCCGGCAATATTCATAATATTTAAAAAAAATCAAGAATAGTTTATCAAAATTATTAGGTCATTTCCTTGACTTATGGAATTTCAAATGATAAAATATTAACATAAAAAAAAAACCCATCTTTTTAATAATTTCTTCTTGTAATAACAAATCATTTTCTATTTAGAATAACAGCAAAGTGGGCAATGCTCTCTCTCTGTACAATAACAATAATTTATTATTGGGTTTTACTTAAGTGAATTAGGACTTTGATATCATATCTAATTAAGTAAGTATCTTATTTTATAGAAGATGAAAAAAATATTGAATTTCTTAATGTTTGCCATATTGTGTTCTAATTTAATGGGGTTGTCCATTTAATTAATAAACTTATTTAAAAGGCCTTTAAAAAATCTATGAGAAATAAAGATCAGGATGAGTAAACAGTAGATGAAAAGACTGCAGCTAGTTGTTTTTCATTTTTTTATTGATTTTCCATCATGTTGACGTTTCGATCCCGGTGAAAAATGAAATACAACTAGCAGCAGTCTTTTCTTCTACTGTTTACTTATCCTGATTGAACTACCAGCTATAAGCCCTATGTATCTAGAAATAATTATGAAAATTACAAAATAATTTTGCTAATTTGCTGATTTCTTCACTCGTTTAAGGGCGTTTAGTTGAATAAATTAATTCTTTTGAAATTTCAATTATTAATTAAATATATTTGGGTAAAATAATTCCACAAGTGACAGAAACGGGATTGTAAGCGCACTTAAGAAACCTTTCCAAGAAATCAGAGATCGGCCGGAACAGCGCAAGAAAATCTATAAGGAGCTATAAAACTCAATATTAAAATAAAAATTACACAATTTAACCAAAAAGATGTTACAATAAAGATGTGAATCGTATATAAGTATAAATCTGATAATTGTTAGATAGCTGATTGCACTGGAAGATCTTTTATAAAATGTAGGCCTAGTTTCCAAATGAAAAAAAGCAATGAAATAATCACATATAGAAAATGTATGGGTGGTAATACAGTGAGCGCCACATTTAAATCCCCACTTTTGGGAGCTAGAGCCTTGAGTAAGTATATGGTATATAGTGAAATAATTTTTATGACCGAAAAGGTAAAATATAATCTTACCAGAGGCTCTACCTCTCTTTATAACACTTATTGTTATTGATTAATTTTTTCAATAAATTGTGTGCAATTTTTAACTTTTTTTTTTTATTTATTTTAAGAATGAGTTCTATCGCTCCCTCTCAGTAGATTTTCTAGGGCTGTCCCCATGTGTGTAACTAGGAGGTGCCGAACCCTCCCCCCCCCCCCCCCCCCCCCCAGAAAGCTCCCTGCTCCAAGAAAAAGTGAGAAAATATTGGGCTTTCCAGGCCCCCCGGAGGATAGCCAAGCCCTTTGATTTTGGCAGCCAAATGTTCCCGGTTCCTTGATAGTATTTATAAAGTTAATGTAGAAAATGGCTGTGTAGAATTGAATAACAGGATAGAAGAGGAATGCAGCTAGGCAGGGAGCCTCTATTATTAAATCAAACTCCTTTGATGCAAAACGTTTCAATTTTATTATTTGCTAAAAAAACTCTGAAGATGGCACAATAAAATTGGCCAAAATGTCTTGCAACAAAGGAGTTTGATTTAATAATAGAGGCTCCCAACCTGGCTGCATTCCTCATCATTCCTGTTATTCAGAATTTATAAAGACCACATTTAAATAAGAAATGTATCATAGTGGATAGTGGACCAAGTAATAATTGGACTAATGAATGAACTATTGTTTTAAATATTAAAAATGAAAATATATGGCAATCTTAAATTGTTTTTCAGAAATAATTTTATAAATTTATAATAAAATATAATTCTTTTCCCTTTTCTGTTTTTAGGATGCGTCTTATTTTTTTTACCAGTTATTTTTTTTTGGTTTATGCCAACGAATGTCCTGTAATAGACATAATGGATTATTATTCTGGGAAAGGAATTAAAAATCTTAAAACAGTTAATTTGAATTATAGATGCATGAGGAAATTAGATCTTGCAAACAATAATCTAATAACACTTCCGAAAGGAATTTTCAAGAAAAATTTTCAAGAATTGGATGTGAGCAATAACGATTTAAATTCTATAGCTCCACAAGCATTTGAAGAGTTTGAAAATGGAAGTGATTTAGTTTCTTTGAATCTTGCTTGGAATGATTTGAAAAATCCTTGGACTAGTTTGATCTATTTAGGTTCCCTTAGGACACTTGTAATAAGTGGGAATCCTTTAGGTCAACTACGTAGCCAAGATATTTCTTTTTTTGAGAATCTTGACTATCTTTCAGCAGAAAAATGTAATTTGAGTTTAATAGATTTCCAATCTCCATTAACTAAATTGAATGTACTTTTTCTTTCAAGAAATTCAATACAAAATATATCGGAAACTACATTCCTTGGTGTTTTAAATCTTGAATTTCTCGATTTGAGTTTTAACCGATTACAATCATTACCCAAAAAAGGTTTACAGGGTTTGAAACATCTCAAGTATCTCTGGTTATCAAACAATAAGATCACTTCTATTGAGAATATGCTTTTGGAAAAAGAAAGTGAATTAAAAGCTTTGTATTTAAATGACAATCAACTTTCTTCTATTTCACCAAATGCATTTAGACCTTTTAAATCGTTAGAAATACTTAATTTAAGAAATAATCATTTATCAACTTTAAATCGTAATGTTTTTGATGCAAAAGCCAAGATCGGATCATTATTCCTTTGGGGAAATCCTCTTGATTGTTCTTGCGAGAAGAAAATAAATATTAAATGGGCATTGGAACATGTAGGATTAATCATTGCTGAATGCTTCACTCCTTCAGATCGAGAAGGACATTCATGGACTGACACCAAAGCCATCAAATGTAGCGATTAATAATCTCATTGGTAGATATATAATTTTAATTTTTAGCGAGCTGAATAGCTAAATTAATATGTAGTATGATAAATAAAAAACCAAGCAGTTATGTTTCTTTCTTTATTATAGAACCCATAGACGTTTCAATCGACTAGTTGACCGAAACGTCGCTGTGGGTTCTATAGTAAAAAAGAAACATAGCTAATTGACCTTTTATTTATCCTACTATATAATTTTAATTATTAGTTTAATTTAAAACGGTATATGGAAAATTTATTTTAAGGAAAGTAAACAATTAGTATATTATATTTAAAAAAATATTTTTTTATAATTATAATAAATAAATTTATAAATAACTTATTTTCGTATATAAATATATCATTTAAATATAGCTATATAATATTAATAATTTTAAATAACATGATTTTCATACAATCTTTAGTAATTTATAAAACTGTGATCTCTTTCTTTAGAATAGAATAAAATCATTTTTCTTTCTATCCATGAACCAGAATTATAAACAGTAAATTTTGTCTGGGAGGGAGTATTGCCCACTTCCCACTCCTCTCCCGAAAGTGTATTTTAATATACTTTGGAGTTTTCATTAGAACAACTTTAAACTTAATTCAGCATAACAGATGCCATTGTCAATGCCAATGTATATATGGTGATCTAATTAGAAGCTGGAGTCATTCCTCCTATATTAATCTTATAAAATCAGGATTTAACCAACAAATAATATATCTCTTTTATATTTTCATTTATTTATTTTTTTGCTGCGATTTCGGTGGGTTTGAACTTCCATATATCCTCACCTGATATGGTCTTGATAAAATTTAAAATTTTATCTCTTGGGTTTTCTTTCCTCATATTTATTCAGTAAAATTAAATACTGTTAATGCAGAAAATTGCTGTGTAGAATTCAATAAGAATGAAGAGAAATGCAGCCAGGTAGAAAGCCTCTATTTTTAAATCAAACTCATTTATTGCAAGACGTTTCGGCCAATTTTATAGTGCCATCTTCAGTTGCATAAGTTTTTTTTTAGAAAATAGAGTTGTTAATCACCTGTTCATAAGCCAGTTATATACAATATAGTATAGCCTATGTATAAAATAACAATGCAAATATATATGACGAATTTTCGAAATTCGCTCTTATGCAGCTGAAGATGGCGAATTCAGAAATCAGTTTCATCGTATATATTTGCATTGTTATTTTATACATAGGCTATATAACTGAGTTATGAACAGACGATTAACAACTCTATTTTCTAAAGAAACTTATGCAACTGAAGATGCACAATAAAATTGGCCGAAACGTCTTGCAACAAAGGAGTTTGATTTAATAATAGAGGCTTCCTACTTGGCTGCATTCTTCTTCATCCTGTTATTAAATACTATTAGTCAATTCATTATTTAAAAAAATTTTTTTTTTTTTTGGGGGGGGGGATGCTTATATTGCAAAATTTTTTTAATTAGAATCTTTTTTTCTCTTTGAAAATAAAAGATCTAATTAATTTTTATTTCCTTTTTTGATCTATTACTATTTATGTCTAGAACTCCTTCTTATTTCAGAAATCGGTTCGACAGTCTTTTTAAATTTGCCTGTTTTATTATATGCTCTCTTCGTCTCTTTTTGCTTTGTTTGATATTCCATTCCTTGTTCTTCTAATTTCTTTTTAAACTTTTCTCTTTTAGCTTCATGAGCAGCAAGAGGAACTGGTCGTTTCTTTCCTGGACGCAATTTAATTTTCTTTTTCTTAGGTGTTTCATTATTTTCTTGATTATTCGACGTGGACTGATTTTCTTCATTTATTTCATTAATTAATAATGATTTGTTTGGAGTTTTTTCTAAATTAATTTTGGGTTCAAATCTACTTACAATCGCTGGACCAAGAAAAAGTGAAAAAATTCTATCAAAAAGTAATTCTTTAGCTTTTTCAGCCTTTGAAGTAATTTTATTTCTCATTTTATTTGATTCACTAGATAAGTGATTATGAGAAAAATGACGTTGACTTAATATTAATGTTCGAAATCCGACAAGATTTGAGAGAGCTGGTGGGATGAAATGTAAAAATTCAGATTCCGGCTCAGATTTTATACGAACATTACTTAAAATAACATTATCAAATCTAAAAAAAAAATATATATATATATAATAATAATATTAGAAATATTTCTTAGTAAAGAATATCAAAATCACTTACTTCTGCATTTGATCATCTGTCTCAGTTAAGTCAGGAATATTTAATTTTGCTTGAAAAAATTGTAACCACATTTCAGTTGAATATTTCGCTTCAATTTTCTCCTGTTCAGTCAAATTTATTTTGCGTCGCCCTCGCGGTTGTTTGTAAGTCATACGGAAGAATTCATGAAAACCTCGTGACACTGGATCATTTACCGTTGATGGTCGGCCTAGAGGCTTGAATAAGATCAAAAATAATTAGATACACTCAGTTTAGTACTAGCCCAACAAAAAAAAAAAAATACCTTCTTTTTTTTAATAAGAAAACTTTTTCTATTTGATTTATTCTTTAAAAACCTTGTAATTTTATTATAGAGTTCATCCGGATTTGGATAAATGCGAGCTAATTCTCTGGATTTCTCTAGATTTGATTGAAATGTTGTTTTAAATTTTGTAACAATTGGAAGATTATCGATCTAGAAATAAAAGATATTTTTAAATTATATAAGATATTAATTTCTGAGATAATAAAAATCACTCATTACCTGGAAATTTTTTTCCTTAGATTTTTTTTCTAAATACCGAATAGAGCTTCGAATTTGGTGATATTGCATATGATAAAAATGCCCATAAATTTTACTTCGGCATGTTGAATAACGTTGCATTAAAATCCATAAATCTTTAAAATCATTTTTGGTAAATTTTACTGGAATATGCAACTTTCGTAAACGCTCCCAATGAGATCTCACCTAAAGAATAATAATGATAAAACAAAATCAAGGAGATAAGTTTTTCACACCTTCCCTCCAAGAAAAAAAAACAAATATTTTAAAATACAGTAGAGTCCCGTTAATCCGAACTAATTGGGACCGAGGGTCGTTCGGATTATCGGGAAGTTCGGATTAACCGGAATTGTAAGCTTGAATTAATTAATTTTGATAATAAAGTCGTATTTATAACGTTGTAAACCGTGAAACTTGTCGGTGATATTAAACTCTAAATAAATATTTCATAATAATAATAAAATAAAGTTCCTTTAATGTCTAATTTTCATTTATATTCCTCTTAAAAAAAAAAAAAAAAATTCGTACGCAAAAAGAGTTCGAATTAACCGGAAGTTTGGATTAGCGAGGTTCGGATTACCGGGACTCTACTGTATATTTATTGGAAGATGGAAGTAAGGAAGATTAATTTCCGTAAGGACTATAGGTCAGAAATTTACGTGTTTTACTTTTATTTTGTAGATATTTTGATTTCATTGTGATGGAATCATCTCCTTGCTTCTACTGAACAGGGCTGGCAATTTGCTTAGCCGATGTCGGCATAAAATAAAATCATTTATAAAATATAGTATTGATTTTAGATTTAATACCTACCTGGTGGCTAAATTGAACTAGGATTGTGGATAAACCTTATATGTTTAACGTGATATAAGGGACAAGAACATTTAAACATCTGATATAATTGTATTATTTAAAAAAGTTATAACCAAGTAAACATTATTGTTAGATTAATAAATAATACATACATACACTAATATATTCACAAATATGAAATTTTCTCCTTATAAAAATAAAAGCAATGTGTATCTACTTTGTGTTTATGGGTGAAAAGTCATGCATCTAAGCATGAAAAGTTCGATTTCATTATTTTCCAAAAAAAGACAGTATAGTGAAAATTATAAATAATTTTATTGTAGAAGAATCAATCTATCAGATTTAGAAACCTTCTTTTTAATTTTTGCTCTATCTTTTTCTTGTTTTTCTCTAAAACAATTGTGGTCGAGCAAAGGCGTCTCATATCGTATTTTTTTAAGAGCTGATTTATGTGGTGCTCCAAACACATTTTTTGTATTATTATTATAAAATTTGTACAGTTTGTATACTCCTAGATGTATTTTGGAGCATTTTATTTTGAATAATATAAAATTTTATAAAAATCAGAGCCTTGGGGGGGGGCAAATCCTCCCCCCCCCCAATGACCCACTGATGAAATTCTTCTCGTAAACTTGTTGTTTGTAAACAGAAAGAAGAATTTGGTCTGTCATTGAAACTGTCAT
The DNA here is from genome assembly GCA_023213315.1 of Euborellia annulipes. NCBI lineage: Eukaryota > Metazoa > Arthropoda > Insecta > Dermaptera > Anisolabididae > Euborellia > Euborellia annulipes. The sequence goes on from JAKCPI010002588.1 coordinate 161,716, forward strand.
TACTATTACTCACTTTAAAACATCACCAGGATCAATAATATTGTCTCCACAAAAAAATTTCTATTAGTAAGTGTGGAGAAGAAAACCTACAAATTTCTGTACGTCACACCCATTTTTTATTTTTAATTAAATTTTGTCTCATAAAAATGTATGTATATAGATAATTAAATGGTAGTTATTTTTTGAAGGTGAAGTTAAGACCAATAGATGTATGTAATGGAGTCAGCCAAGGAAAAGTAAAAAACAAATTTATACTGTTGACGTTTTGAGCGCTCGTCTTCCTCGGGACAATCTAAGTGTCATTTGTCACAGATGGTATTCAGTTGACATCATTAAACAAATTTAACAAACTTTAACAATGTATCTGTTGAATGATTTTAATATCATACACGGCATATGATTAAAATTAAGATTAATTGTACAATGTAATTGTTACATGTAGACTACATGTTGTACAATGTAATTGCTACATTTACATGTACAGTGAGGGTCAATATTAAGTCCCACCCATGCGTTTTCTACTTGTGGTTATTTCATTGTTTTTATAAAAGAAAATGAAAATCTTTATTGGAATTTTTCTAGGTTTGAACCATGAAAGTTTCCATTAAAAAATTTATAATATTTTTTTTAAAAACAATGAAATAATCACAAGTAGAATACACATGGATGGGACTTAATATTGTCCCTCACTGTACATGTTGCACAATGTAATTGTACAAATTACCTTACTTTTAATCACATGCCGTGTAAGATATTAAAATCATTATTAAACGTTAATGTTTGTTAAATTTGTTTAATGATGTCAACTGACTACCTAATTACTACCATCTGTAACAATTGACACTTAGACTGTCCCGAGGAAGAGCACGACGAGCGCTCGAAACGTCGACAGTATAAATTTGTTTTTTACTTTTCCTTGGCTGTCTCCATTCCATACATCTATATTTAATACTCACAGCCAGTAAAATAATTATATATAAAATACAAAAACTCTCATAATAATAATAATAATAATAATAACAACTACAAAAACTCACTTCTCTCTCTGCCGGTGTCGGCAATTTTGTTTTCCCGATACCTGTGACTGCATACTTTTCTGCCTACATCCAAGACCTGGTACTGAAGATGAATCCATCCCACTGGGATCGAAATATCTACAAGCTCTCCTTATATGCGCTCCTTGAATGAAATGGATATTGACTAATATACTTACAAAAATTTTAGTAATAATTACCTGTGTTACTTTGCGATGAGGCAAATATTTTGCAAGTTTTATATATCGATCACCAACGATTCTTGCTGCTGCTAAAAGAGTGAAATCTTCAGCAATAGTGAAAGGAGTGGAAACTGGTTTTTTATCTATATATTCATTTTTCAGTAAACTCCATTGTTTGTAAAGCTGTTGACGAGTTCGGTTGGGCATGTGGAACATGATTGCTGACCAATTTGAATAAGTTCCACAATGATACTTCTTTATAAGTTGGCAAAGTTCCTCCTGCTCCTCTTTGGTCCATGGTTGCTTAAAAAAATAATAATAATTACTGTATTATGAGGGAATTTTATGGCTGGTGGCAAATTTTTCTCAGAAATAAAAAGCAGAAAAATATGCTGCCTTTATAATGAGAACTAACAGCTCCAAAGATGGCTTTAATCAAGACTAAAACGTTAGCTGTTGAAAATATATTTTTTAAAGAAAATATTCTGGCTGCATTTTCTTTTGCTCTTTATTCTTGAGAATAATAATAAATAAAATGAAGATGGCTAAAATGCATAAAATGGCATTTAGATCAAAATTTACTTCAGGTTTTCATATATATATATATTATATATATTAATAATATAAAGAGGATGCAGCCAATAAATAAAATGCATCTATTTTGTTAACACTCTTTATTTAGGAACGTTTCGGCTGCATCCTCTTTATATTATACAATAGCCACAATTCGTTATATATATATAAATTTATGGAAATTATTTTAAAATTTAATAGCCGAAAAGTTTTTTTTTTTTTTTTTTCAAATCAACTTACACTTTGGATAGGTTGTTATTTCTATAGTGTATTTTGATTAAATAGTAAATTTGTAACTTACTTCCTTAGTAAGAGATACATGTCTCATATAGCATTGATATTCGGACCGTCCAGTATTCAATTCAGTAGCAATGGCACTCCAATTTTGATAATTATGTTTTTTAGCTAGATTCTCAAGTTTTTCATCTTCTTGTGACTTCCAAGATGCTTTTGAAAATTTTGGATGCAAATATAAATTCCATATATTCTGACATTCTTCCTTGGAATGTGAATTATTCAAATATTTTTTAGCAATCTGTGACCAATTTAATTCCTCTTCATTTTGTTCCTGAATTACATCTTGAATTGACATGGATTCATACTTTTTTTTTATTTCTGAAAAATTACTAATTGTATCAGATTTGAATTTCTTATAAATAGGATACTTTAAAACTCTCTGGAACTCCATGTAAGCAGAATGAGTTCGTTTTTCAATTAATTCCTTTCGAATTCCTCGAATCAGTGAGATTTTTTCTTCTCTAGACCATAGTCGTCGACTCGATTTCTCCTTTGGTATATATTGTCCAAGTTTTTTTCTTATATCATAATCGGGCAAAGGGGGAAGTTTCACAGTATGATTTATTATTTTATAATTCTCCAGTTGTTCAATTTTATTATCAATATTTGAATTAGTAGATTGTGCATTTTTCAAAGAATTTATTAAAAATACTTTAAGTTCTTCTATAGAATTTTGAAGAGATTCATTACAATTAATTGAATTTGAAATAAGTTTTTCCAAATTTTTACTATTCTCCTCATCCATTTTATATATTTATAACAAAAACAATTTTGACAGCAAAAAAATCTTTCACAGATTCAATAAAACACAAGCACATACATATTTAAAGAGTACATCAAGTAAAGCGTTATTCCCAGACTCAGAATTGAATAAAATATATCTAATTGATTATAATTTTATAATCAAAATATGAATATCATATATAAATCAAAATAATAACACGGTAATAAATTCAAGGTAAAAATGATAATTGGCGCGAATTAGGGAACAAAAAGCGCAAATGTTCGTTCTCAACAGTGCTGCCAACCAAGATTTAGAAAAAAGCCGGATATTTCGAATGAAAAAAGGACTTTTTTAGTTAATTTTCCCTGCGTGACTCAAATATCTCCATTATTTTTTCTATTTGAATTTTATTTGACCTTTTTTTTTAAATTTTCTCCTCGTGACTCAAATCATTGTATTTAGTCGGAGATTTAGGTAAAAAGCCGGAGCAAAGCCAAGGTTTGGCAGCACTCATATTCCCTGGCAGCACTGGCTTGTCAAAATGTAATGTCAATTTCTTTCTTTTTTTCTTTAAATAAATTAATTAAATTAAAATTTCTAAAAAAAAAAAAAAAATAATAATTCAATTTTACTTTATTATTTTTTTAGATACCAACTAAATTTAATTCTATTATTTACTTTAGTGATGGTGATGTCAATGCGACAATAATGGCAACATTGACAGAAATGACTTCAACTTTCAAATTAAAATGTAAACAAAAATAAAAAAATGGAGTTTTTCTAAATGTCATCTTAAGTTTCACAAAATTTCTCTAGTTCATATTTCATAAATAAATGAATTCACCATCAAAATATAATAAAAAATGTATACAAAATTCCAAAATTGAACAGGTAACTCACAATAATAGAAATAATTTTTTAACCTAAATTTTAATGTTGGAATTTATTTTTTAGAGGCTTAAAGATCTATTTACTGAAGGCAGAGAATTTCGTCCAAGTATTTTAAAAACGAACATCCCATCAAAACTTTTAACCTGTCCATACTATAACCCTCCGCCACGAAAAAAGGTAATTTTATATTTTGTAAATATATATATATATATATATATATATATATATTGCTCCATGTCTGCAGTTGTTCTAATTAAGTAGGTGAAGATTAAAACAGCAGATGTGAATATTATAAAAAGATAATATTCACATATGCTATTTTAATCTTCACTACTTAATTTGTAAAAATAATTTGAAAACAAACTTTACTCTAATATTGACATTATATTTGAGTATCTCAAATGTCTTTTTTATAAAAATTTTCAGACATTAACTCATAAAAGTTCTCTCTCTCCCGATATACCAGAGAGAATAGATTTATCACAATCCTCAAGTCCTAAAGAAGAGGTAAGCTATACAAATGTATTGAGCCTAGCAACATCAATTGAAAATTTCCAAAAATTTGTTCGGAGTAGTGCCTGTGAGATATAATTAGGGGCAGGAGCAACCAATAAAAAGACCCAGTATGCAGGTTCCAATCACCGCAGACCTTTCTGTTCTTTTTATTTAAGAACCATCTTCAGTCCTTACTAGAAATATACATAGCCTATAACATTAACATTGTACAACATTGTATATAACCTATTCATTGTATATATACAACAATCAATTATAAAAAAATATTTTATAATATTTATCTCATTATGACAGGCCATAAGCTCTGAAGATGGTCTCGACCGAGACCTAAACGTTAGCCTAATGGGTTTAAAGGTTTATAGGAAACTTGGATTCTTTGTTCGGACTCTGTCGCAGACGCTCCGATTAATGTCGCAGACTCTTTGCCCCACAACAATGCCGCTCTGGAAATCGGGTACCCATCTAGTTTGAATGTGAGCCATGTTGAAAGAGGCCTCGTTTTCGGGGATTCCAAAATAATATTAATTATTTAATTATAGATTCAAAATAGCATCAATATAAAATTTTTTTACTTTCTCTTACCTATGTATATATGTAATATATATATAGAGAGAGAAAGCACAAAGTTGGTCAGTGATAACATTGGGCATATACATTGTTGTTTCGTCATAAAAATATTACAGATGTATATTCCTAGGTCAATAATTTCTTACGATGGTTTCACTGGTGAGTATCATATATCAATAACAGCCCTCATATTAATTTGAGGGGCGATGATCAACCGAAACATCTATAAAATTATGAATACCGAAAGGCTATTTCATGTCTATAGGAATTTTTTACTTAAAATTTAGATATTTTTTTATAAGGCAAATGTTTCTTCATTGTTTGTAGATGGCTATAATGTTCTTTTATCTAATTTTATTAATTAATAAAAATATTACTCTATTTAAATATTAATAAATACAATCCCGGGAAATCTATTTAATATAAAATTAATATGAGAACTGTAATTGATATACCCAGTATGATCACCAGTGGAACCATCGTAAAAAAAAGTAAAATTATTGACCTAGGAATCAGTGGCGGATTAATGCAATTTTGTCGGTTTTTTTATTTTTTTATTTAAGGCCTTTGTCGGCATCTATGGCCATTTAGACCCCTTTCCTATTTATGTAAATCGATTGGTAACAAATTCAATTGAAATTAAAAAGCGGAAATCATAATTTCTTTAGATTACTAGTTTTTATACCTTTTTGAATTTCTTCTCGGGGGGGGGGGGGGGGGCGATCGGCGATCTTTAATCCGCCCCTGGCCAATATATATATATATGCCCGATCTTATCACTGACTAACTGTGCAATTACCTACAGTATATACTCTTAAAAACCGAAACGTTTCCGGTGACCTTCATACAGAGTCTTTTTATTTTCTGTTCCTGCATATAATTATCCATCCTTCCAAAAATTTGGTTGATCAAAAAAAGATCTCTTAGAATAATTTTTATTTAATTTTAACACTTTCTTGAATTTACAAATAATAATTTATACTTTATTTGTAGAACAAAACGATTTCTTCAAGGGATCTAGATGAAGATATTGAATATGTAAGAGATTTTGAAGAAGTTCCTGATGAGCAAAAAAGCCAATATCATGAATGGGAAAAATCTCTTAATTTTTATAGTGATCCATTGAAAAAGTAAAAAATTATCCTTTTTATATTTTTTTTTCTTTCTATTTATATTCATTTTATTTTAAAGGACTAGGGAAGATTACCTATATATAAAATTTATTTATAATTTAAGCCAAGATATTATTAGAGATAAATCTTTTACAAATGATCAAGTGAACGCTTTAATTGAAAAACGTATACAAGAAAATACTCATTTAGATAAAGTAAGTATTTAAGTAATTCCCTTAGTACATCTCCTATATGACTTGTTATTTGTTTTAGGAAAGATTACTCCAAGAAATAAACAATTTTAAAAAAGAAATAAAAATTAATAATTCTATATCCGAGGTAGGTAAGTGGTATTCTTTGATTTAATATATAAATATAAAATTTTAAAATTTATAACTTATTCTTTTGTTTATGAAGAAGAATGTATGACTGTCATCGTCGCCAATCTTTTACAAATTGTGACTTCAATGGAAGAATATATTGAACTTAAAAAGGAGCCTGTGGATAAATATAAGAGTCATTTATTTATAAATTGAAATGGACCCTTCCGAAAATAAGGAATCAATTCCGGGTATTTATATAATTTAATGAAACACTTGTTTTATTTTATCTACAAATGAATAGTCTTTTATTTCTAAAATATATTAAGGCATTTATTTAAACAATTCCATTTACCAATTTAAGACTTTTACAAAAGGGATATTATTAATTACACAATTATTTTAAAAGGGACATAAAAAAAAAACAATAATTACATAATTCGAATATAGCCAGAAATATTTAGAAAAAGGGGCGACATTAAGGGGCTTCAGGAGGGCATATTGAATCTTAAGTCCGAAACTAACTACTGAGGCATTTTAAAGTATTTTTTTATGCGTTTTTTAAAATAATTTAAATTCGTGAGCATTTTACATAATAGAATGTTTTTTTTTTTTAATTACAATTAATTAAAAAATATTTTTTTAAATTACAATTAATTAAAAAATATTTTTTTAAATTACAATTAATTAAAAAATATTTTAAATTAAGTTGTATGCTGGATATGTGAGATTGGAGTTGGGAAGAATAAAACCAGCGTTGTCGAACACCTTTACACTTTTATTCAGGCAGACGTTTCGGTAACCATAACGGTTGCCATCTTCAGTGCCAATTATGGTTACCGAAACGTCTGCCTGAATAAAAGTGTAAAGGTGTTCGACAACGCTGGTTTTCTTCCCAACTCCAATCTAAAAATATTTTTTTAAATTACAATTAATTAAAAAATATTTTTTAAAATTACAATTAATTAAAAAATATTTTTTTTTATATTTATAGAAAATGCAAAAAAAAACTCAATTATAAAAATTGCATTTTTTTTTTAAATCTAAAATTCATTAATATCCTATAATATTTATAAACTATTCATCATTAAAAAACCAAACAAAACAAATACATGAGATTAAATATAGCCCTACCATCCTGTCATCTGTTGGCAAATTTTCGTAATAGTTGGGCTTTTTGGCTAAATTTTTAAGACCTCTAACGCCATCTTATCAGCAAGAACATGCAAACAGCTTGCCTCCTGAAGAGCCTTAATACAGATCTTATGATCTATTTCAATAATATACTGTTTTTGGTAGTTTTAAAAAAAATCTTAAAATTTTGTCTTTTTTTCTTTGTATTAGATAAGGAGATAATCCAAAAATGTCCATTTTGCAAAAAATTCCATCCCCAATTTGATGTACATTCAATTCCTCTTGAAAATTCGCCAGAATCAGAACCTGTTCAAATATATTCAAAACCAAAAACTCCATCTCAACTCAAAAGAATTCGTATACAAATTTTAAATTCAAAAGCTGAACAGAACGATTCAAAATGTAAAAAAGATTGTCTAAAACAAGAAGAAACAACTTCATCCTTGTGCTCGTCTGTGTCATTATGCCAGAAAGAATCTCAAAATACTGTTTACTCAACTGATCAAGAGGCGCAGAAAAATCCTCAATTAGAAGATATAGGTACAAATACTTCTTTGTGCTCATCAAATTCAACTTGCCCGAAAAATCCTCCACCTGTGTGCCCACCTGATTCTAGTACTTTAACTGGTAATTCAGAATGCCCAAAATTTTCGAGGTCAAAAAAAAGAAATAAATTTTTATATTCTATTCGTGGTACATTGCGATCTCTAGAATCAATTTTAAATTGTTTCAATGCATCCGAATCACGCACCAAATTTTGCAATCCATTAACAATAGAGGAAAAAAATGACATGGTAGAAATGAAAGAAACAATCACTTCTCTGGAACCAATGTTAGACGAATTAATGAAAAGATATAATTTATTCAAAACAAAAGAATTGTGTGTTTGTGAACCTGAAACGTCGGAAATTAAAGAATTTGAAGATGAAGAAGAAAATGAAAAAGAAATTGAGACTTTGGAAGAGGAACAGATTATAGAAACCAATTTAAAAATATTAAAAGAGACTTTAGAACATGAAAATGAAAAAATAATTGAAAAAACACTAGAGGATTTACATAGTCAAAGTTCTGAACAAAAGGAGAAGTTCAAAGAATTTTTCAAAAAAGAACATGTACTAGACACGCCGAACACGCCGATCACGCCTGGACATCAAATAGACTCATTTGAATCTACTACTAAAGTTACAGGAATCTCATCTCCTTTTCATTTAGAAAGACTTAAAATGATTCGAAGAAAGAATGCTCTAAAGGCTGAGAAATTGTCAAAGTCATTTTTCGAGGATATATATAATAATCGAATAACTGAACTTTATCCAGATCTTTTTCCAGAATCCGACGAAGAATCAGAAGCACTTTTGGATACAAATATTAATCATTCGAAGAGCCTTCTTCGGCTGATAAGTAATATGATTGAAAAATCCAAAGTTGAAAAAAGTGCGTTTTAAATTTATAAGAATAAGAAATGTAAAATTTATTTAATTTTTTTTAATTAAAAAAAAATAACTAATATATATTATCTTGTTCTAGGTGTTATCAGTTTTATTTTTACTTTCTCTTACCTATATATGTAATATATATTGAGAAAGTATTGGATTCTTTTGATATATACGTTTTGAGGCCTAGTCTGAAAAAGTGGTTTTCGTCTGTCTGTTTGTGAACAAAATATCTCAAGCAAAGAGCTAGGAGGTTATTTAAATTAATTTTTGTTTGAATTTTTCCTCTTGAATTGAACTTTATTTTTATTCTCTTTTATACAGATCTCGATTTCTCTTTGATTAAATTAGAAAAATTAAGATAAATTTATGGAATGGAGTCAGTCAAGGAAAAGTAAAAAACAAATTTATACTGTCGACGTATTGAGCCCATCGGGACAGTCTAAATACAAATAACCTGATGGGTAGGCAGCCAGGATTAGAAATAAAACACGAAATTTCATCTCATTCTACTCGTCGATGTTTCGGGTGCTAATCGCCCCCTTCCTCAGGACTGAGCAGGTGTCAATGTCAGTCCTGAGGAAGGGGGCGATTAGCACCCAAATCGACGAGTAGAATGAGATAAAATTTCGTGTTTTATTTCTAATCCTGGCTGCCTACCCATCACCAATACTATACACTGTCTCCAGCCCAAGAAAATATTATCTTCAAATAACCTGATTTTTAAACACATGATATCAAAATCATTATAAATCATTTAACAAACACTATTAATGTTTAATTTCATAGGATCTCAAACCAGGTGATTCAATCTAAGCTTAACACAGATTCCAGGTTTAATTCATGTTGTTAAATTTGTTTAATGATATCAAATGACAATCTAATTACTACCATCTTTAACAATCAACACTTGTTAGACTGTCCCGAGGAAGGGCGTGACGAGCGCTCGAAACGTCGACAGTATAAATTTGTTTTTTTACTTTTCCTTGGCTAACTCCATTCCATATATTTCGTAATTTTTAACTTTTTATAGCATTTTCATTTTGGTAGAGAATTATAAAAAAAAATTTAAAACTATCCCGATTAGCAAATTTTTTTACACATTTTTTGTCTTATTTTCGAATAAATTGTTTTTACTAGACTAATATACAAAAAAACATCTATAAAATATTATATTTATATTTAAAATGTTTAAAGATTTTATTATCTTAAAGAAAATAAGGTAGATTTGACTTGTTGGATTTTCTTTAAAAGGATCTGAAAAATAAAAAAAAAAATGATTTAATTATAATTTGCAAAAAAATCAGCTCTATTAATGATTCCAAAGAACTAAAACAAATTTTTGATATATATTGTATTTATGACGATTGCAAAAGAGAGGAACTATTCGTTGACTGCATAAGTCTCGAAGATGGGTACTTGCCGAAATAAATGGGCCGAAAATTTTTCTATTTCATTTGACTCATCAATATATATTAAGGAGTCGCGGCTGCAGATACTGCTAAGCCACAATTATGACAGCACCATCAATTGAGAAAATATCTGTACTAGTTGTACAATTTGTTTCAGCCTGATATCGCCATTAGAGTGCTCTGACAGTAGCAAAAATAATAAAAAAAAAAAAACTTTATTGATATTTTTGTTCGTTTCCAAAGTTTAAAATTGAAATATCTCAGAACGTGGGCACTATCTGTGCCCGACTCCTTCATATATATATAAAGGCCTATATATCGTTGCCTTACTACTAAAACCGTATGTAAAAAAAAATTTTATTTCGCTGGAGACCAAAAAACTAGCAAGTATTTAATACATTCACGGGGAAAGTTAAATATATAAAAACACTTAAATCTCAAAATGAGAAAAAATAAATATAACGAGGTTTTAGTGGTAAGGCGACGATATGTATACTATAAGGGAAAATAAACAATTTCGTGGCCGGTTTTTGAAAGATGAAGGTACCCAGCCCAAATAACTCTCCACTAAATTAGAACTGTCTGTGAGAAAGTTCCTGCCTTTTGTTACAGGCTATAAACCATCCTTTTAGAACAATAGACATTGCAAATGTAATTGTGAGTCATTTGGGCTACCTTCTAAGAACACGAAATTGATTATGTTCTCCATGGTATATTCAAATAAGAAATGAGAAATAAATTTTATAGTTACAGCATTGTCTTTCTGAATCCTGAATTCGCTTTGCTCTCGATTTAATTCTAAACTTGGTATATGTCGGAGCTGGTTCCACGATTTCTTTTGTACTGGAAGCGATTGTGTTGGAAAATTTGATTCGTCTTTCAATTCTTTTCTCTGCCTTTTGAAAATTGTCCTATGTTCGTTTTCTTCCTATAAATAAAAATACAATAGCTATTATTATGTTTTGCTAAATAATAACAGCCTACTCAAAAATACCTTTTTATATTTTATGATGAATTAATCTTTAATAACATATATATCTTGATATTAATAAAAACACAAGATCCTTAGCTATATAAAGTGAAAACAATATAAAAAACCAGCATACTTGAGGAGAGGATTCGGAGCTGATTTCGATACTCTCTTCATCCATATTGGTGTAGTTGTCTTCTTCATCCCCTTCTTCTTCGGTCGATAATGAAGGTCTTTGAAATGTTCCATCATCTTGCGACATATTTGAGTGGTTAACATTTATTACATTTTGATTCTCAGACCAGTTTGATGATTTTATTGAGAAACAAGAAGGCAATGTAGATTCATCAGAATTTTCTATGTTTGTATCTTAAAAACAAATATGATAATTATTTTTGGATTCATTAGGCTGGACGCACACCAATTGAGCAAAAATGCTCAATGACAAAACATGTTTGATGAATCGTGCTTCAAACTCTTTTTCAATGCTTTTAATATGGGTCAACGCACACCGATTAAGCAAAACCAAAAAACAATTGACCATGATTGGGCTTCATTGAGCAAAATGTTTTGTCGTTGAGCAAAATATTTTGCCTTTGAACAAAATGGTTTGTCATTGAGCAAAATATTTTGCCTTTGAACAAAATGGTTTGTCATTGAGCAAAATATTTTGCCATTGAACAAAATGGTTTGTCATTGAGCAAAATATTTTGCCATTGAACAAAATGGTTTGCCATTGAGCAAATTCATGTTTAATTATGAAGACCCTGTATATAAATATATTTGTAAAATTTCGGCCCCCCCCCCCTCTTCTTTTATACAATTTTGGAGTGTATTATTCAATGACAAAACATTTTCCTCATTGACCAAATATCTTGCTTAATCGGTGCGTTGGCTTTGAGCAAAATGCTTTGTCATTGAGCAAATTCATGTTTAATTATGGAGACCCTGTATATATAAATATATTTGTAAAATTTCGGGGGCCTCGCCCCCCCCCCACACCTCTTAATTTATAAAATTTTGGAGTGTATTGTGAACAAAACATTTTGCTCAATGACCAAATATTTTGCTTAATCGGTGTGCATTGGCTTTGAGCAAAATGTTTTGTTCTTGGACAAAGAGCGTTTTTTTTTGTTCATTCGGTGTGCGTCCAGGGTTAGTTCAAAAGTTTTATAAATGTGATTTGTGATTATCTTACCAATTGTTTCATTTTCATAATCCATTTCTTCTTCCATTGGAAGTTGTTTGTTAACATCCCCGGAACAATTTGCGTATTTTGGTACAAACAACTCTTCATCATCCGGTTCTGTTTCTTCCAAGACAGGTGATAATGGTTCTCGGCTTGGAGTCCAATCACCTGAAATAATTCAAATTCATATTATTCATTCAAAAGCAAATCATACCAGTATTATTTGATTTAGATAAAGAAATTTCAAGAGTTTATTATGGTAGGTTTTATCATCAAATAAGTTCAAATGGAGGAATATTTTGGCTAGATATCATATTTCTAATTAAAATACTTTTTGAGTTATTAACATTTCACATGTAATTAGATTACCCCCCCCCCCCTATCTTTCCAAGGGTTGTAAATATTAAAACATATTTTTTTATCAGAAACAAAGTTCAAATAGTGGAATATTTTGGATAGATTTCAAATTTCTGATTGAAATAATTTTTGAGTTATTAACTTGAAGAGTGCATCTATAATTTATCTATAAATACAATTAAATATACAAATTAAACACTGGTTATTTGTTTCAAATGTTTTATTAATTAAAAAAATTAACACTTATTACGTATTTCGACAATTACTTGTCTTCATCAGAAGTGATGAATGTAATCACTTGTCGAAATACGGATTTCTGATAATGACAAGAAATTATACTTATTAAGTGTTAATTTTTAATTAATAAAACCTTTGAAACAAATAACCTAGGGTTTAATTTGTATTTTTAATTTTAATTTACAAAATATTTCTACGAGATCCAACGGTTGAAAGTTTAAATCTTATATAAGCTTATATATATATATATATATCCTACTCCTAACTTTTGAAGGGCTGCAAATATTAAAACGAATTAATTTTCAAAAAACTGTTTAATAATTAAAACGAATTTTTTATCATCGAATAAATTCATTTAATGGCATGTTTTTGCTAGATTTCAAATTTATAATTGAAATACATTTTGAGTTAAGTGTTTCTCTAATTTTTAAACCCAAAAATAAAATATTATTTCTTTCAATTTTATTATAAGGACATCGGCTAAAAATAAATACTTTTGCGTATTATCCATTTATTTGTAAATATTTCGATTCCAATGATATAGAATCAGTACAATCAACAGATGTTTTGCAAATCATTAACTCCTCCCATCCAATATGACAAAACAGCTGATTGTACTGAAGATGATTCTATATCACTGGAATCGAAATATTTACAAATAAACAGATAATACGCAAAAGTATTTATTTTGGGCCGATGTCCTTATAATAAAATTGATCATCCTTACGGCCATCTACAAACAATATTATTTCTTTCTCCTGTTTTTATTCATATATTCCTATTTTAACAATCCCTCTGATAGGTGTATTATATAAAATGGTTTACCAAGAGCAAGTGAAAGGATCTGGATGCTGGTAATTTGGCCAAACTCGATAGGAGATGGTGTGGATTGTTCAGGTCCGGTGTAGAATCTTTTTCGGCTCGGTTCACCATTTTCTTCCGCACTCTTTTCACGATCGTCGTTTTCAATTTGATCCCTTTTCCTTTTGATATTTAAATTCTGCATTGGTTCAGATAAAGACTTTATATAATTTTGTACTATCAATGGTTGTGTATAATCCTCTTCAATTGTAGTAAAAGAGGTCTTAAAAAAATGATTAGATTCAAGAGAAATTATTTTTTTTATTATAATTTTTTGTCAGTTAAAAAAAAAACAAAATAAATTAATTTTTTTACATTTGTGCAAGTTAAATTTATATTTTTAATACTGTATATTTTGGAGTAAATATTTGATTTAGAAAATTTTTTTTTTTAAATTATATATTCTCAAAATACCTTTTTTTTCCTCTCCAAGAAGGTGCTTCTCGGGACAGTCTCGACTCTTGCGGTATTCTGTGGTATTTGACTATTGATTGAAATAAAGAGCAGGTTGTTGTCATCATCCCCATTGTTCACTGCCTTTATCACTCCACCTGCAAAAAAAAAAGCATTTTTTATACCAAAAATTTTATATAATTCCAATATTATTTTAGAAAAGGCAGGCATGCTTAGTTACAAGGGCGGATACCAGGGAGGGAGTGCTAAAGGGGGTAATTACCCCGCCTCCCCCTCGAGATTTTAGAAAACATTTTAAAAATTAATAATTAAAAATTTGATTTGTCTCTTGAGATCTGAAAACAGGAAAAAATCGCTGGGGGGCTAAATCTGGAGAATATGGTGGGTGGGTAAGCAATTTTAGTTAGTTGTTGCTAGAAATTAACAATTATGCATAAATGTACAGTGAGGGACAATATTAAGCCCCACCCAGAGGTCTCGCAGGCTTGGTTTTTAATTTTAACAGTTAATAGAGTTTATAGAATTCCAGGGGAATGTCTATTTTAAGGCAACTCAATAGACAGACCTCCGTAAATGGTTGCCTACGCGCAGGGCTCTAAAGCCAGGTAGACCTTTGGGTGGGACTTAATATTGTCCCTCACTGTACAGTCGGAGTGTATAATCTGGATAAATTAATTGAGTTAGTCATTGAGTTGCCCTACTTAACGAAACAGAACGTTATGATAGGCAATAGATAATACATACCAACTGCAAAGGCTTCAATGCTGAATGGTGTAAAAAGATTCATGATTGAGTCATCTAATGGGCTATATATCTGGACCACATTTTGGTCTTCTTGGCTATTCTCTTCATGTTTCTATTTAACAACAACCAAATAATTAAATAAATATTTATAAATGAACCATATAATAAAATATAGCGTGAATGGGATTCTTAGAATATCTAATGAATTCCCCAAACCCAGCCAGATTTTAGATTGTTAGCCCAAGAATTTTTTTTCTAATAATAGCTGAGGATTAAATGGTCGAAAGGAGAGAACAACTATTGTATTATAGATGATAGAGACCTTCTTACATTTTTATTATGATTCCTCCACATGAATACTTTTTCGTGATTTTATAGTACAAAGTTTCACATCAAAATGGATTTTTTCATCTTTTTTTGTTTTTAATTATATACATATGAATTTTTTTTTAGACTTAAAAGAACTCGATA
This sequence comes from Euborellia annulipes, assembly GCA_023213315.1. NCBI lineage: Eukaryota > Metazoa > Arthropoda > Insecta > Dermaptera > Anisolabididae > Euborellia > Euborellia annulipes. The sequence continues at coordinate 177,154 of JAKCPI010002588.1, forward strand.
ATTTAAAGTAAAAAAAAAAAATCAAAATAAACAAAAACAAAAATAATAAACAATTTATCCCGATATCGGAATTTATAAATTAAATAGTTGGAGTTTTTTTTAAATTTTTGTTTAATGTCTTTTCAGCATCTGAGGCCTTTTAGACTCAGTTTAATTAATTGCAAGCCAATTCAATTGAAATAAATTTTTGTCGCTTTATATATTTATATACCATCTATTGAAATAGTATTGAGACTAAATAGCAGCAATAGATGGTTCATTGGGTCAGAAATATACAAAAAAATATCTAGCAGTTAGTTGATAGGTGCTAGTGGTCGCGGGTTCGCATCCCCGTCTCATGCGACAATAATTTATTTGATTTGAATTGGCTACCAATCAAATAAATTAGAGACGGGGCCTAAATAGCCACCGATGCCGAAAAAGACCTTTAAATAAAATTATAAAAAAAAAATAGATGATAGAAAATCATTATGTGTAACTTTCACAATTACCTATATTCAATTTTCTTCCCTTATATAAGCCCCATTCTATAAGAGCGCTTTTGGCACGTTTCTAACGCCGCGTTTTAAACGCTTCAAAACCGTGAGTCAAACAGAACTAAGGAGTTTAAATGAGAGCTTCTTTCTACACGGGTGTTTTGACGGTGCGTTTTGAACGCGTTCGGTGGTATTAGAGCGTTTCTAAAGTCAGAGGAGGCGTTTGAAACCCGCCTTCAAAAGGCCCATTCTACAGGCAAAATTTTCAAGCGTTTAAAACGCGGCGTTAGAAACGCACTCGTGTAGAATGGGCCTAAGTTGATTTGATTCTCATGAATAGCTACATTTCGAGCAGGGAAAAACAAAAAAAAAAAGAGTGAATGTGAGTTTAGACCCTTCATTTATTCTTCTTCAAGCTTTATTCTAAATTCTAATACCCATTTGTACGAAACCATCTTAGATCTTAAGCTCGCCTTTAGCCTTCCATAAACTAAAGTGTGAAATGTGCCATTTTACCTTTTCAACTATTTATATATAGAATATATATCTTTTTGTTATTATTTATGAGATGGAGGCACAAATAGAGGATCTTAAGATTCAATTTTCTGATTTCAAATTCAATTGTACGAAGTAAGACGAGCTTAAGATCTAAGATGAGTTGGTGCAAACGGGCATAAATTCCTCTTTCTTTCCATCATAACCATTTCATTCCCTCTCATGAGTTGAAAGGAAAAAATAGTAAATTATAGGGAAATAGTTTATATGATTAAAAGAAAAATTACGGAAGAATATAGAAGTTATACAAATTGTTTATATATTTTTTTTTTAAATATATTATATAATACGAACTTATATACCACAGCATTTCAAATCTTATATTTATTTACATTTTTCAAGATAAATTAAAAAAAAAAAAAATAATCAAACATAATGAAAGAAACTAGGTCTTTTTTTAATTATATCGACATAATTATTTATTTTTTTAGTGATGTATATAATATGTCCAAGGAAATGAAAATATATAGAAAAAAATCGAAAGGGTGGTTCTTGAACAACAACAACAACAACAATAACAGTGACTACTAGTGGGGTTGAGGGCGTCTAAAATACACGATGATTCCAAGGAGACCGACTAGCATCGTAATCAAATAAAGATCCCAATTGGGGCCTAAATCCAAATTATAAAGGAGAATCCACTCTTGCCATCGACTCTGTAAGTAAAAAGAAAAACAATTTAATTTTTATAAAAAAAAAAAAAAAAAAATATAAATTTACCTCTTGTAGATATTTCATGCCAAATAAGAAATATATCTTAATAAGAGCCAAAGCGACAGGAACTCGAGCATCAGGATTTGCATCTGCGGCGCTATCATAGAGTCGTTTTGCTAAATAGATATCCTAAAACAAAATAAATGAGTGTTGATTTCAACAAATAAACTTTTTTCTTTGAAATGATATAATGCAAAGTATAGCGATTGTAAAAATATGCACTCATGATTTTTTTTTTTCAAATCATCACAATTCAGTTGTGTTTATAATTGTATGTATATTGTGGTTTCTTTTTGAAATTCACCCCACTCTGCACGTAGGTGATTGTCTTTAAAACATTTATCTGTATTTTTTATATAGGAAAAATATCTTCACCGGACATTTAGAGAATATTTATTTTTTAATAATGTCTTGAGCCACCATTTGCTTGTAGAAATTTTTACAGAATATTTGGGGGTACTCTTGGATGTCTATCTTAAGTTTTCAACGATGATAGGACCCAGTGCTAACTCTGGAGAGGGGGAGAAGGGGGGGGTGAAAAAATCTCAAATTTTTTGGACTTTTTTCAGTTTTTATTTTGAATTAAATTAGTAATATTCATATCATCTCAAAGAAAAACGAATTTGTAGACCCAATATTAACCAAGATACGGCCGATCAAAGTTAGACAAAGTTTCTCGAAATGTAAAACAAATAGAAACTTTGATCAGGGCCGATCAAAGGGCCGGTTAATATTGGATTTACATATTCGATTTATCAAGCAAATTTAATACTCTACAACTTTGTATTGCACTATGATGCAGAAAATATGCTTAGTTTACGAGATATAAGCGAAAAACTGAAAAGTCCAAAAATTTTGAGATTTTTACACCCCCCCCCCTCCCCAGGTTAGCATCAGGGTCCTCGAGGTTGAAAACTTAGGATAGACCTCCTATAGTACCCCCAAATAACCTGTAAAAATTTCTACAAGCAAATGGTGGCTCAACATATTAAAAAATATATATTGTGTCTATATCCGATATATTTCTTCACTTTTTCGAATTTAGCAGGTTTTCGAATTGCACTCTTCAATTTTGTATTAATATTTGGAGTAAATTTGTTAATGATTTTTTTTTGTTCTTTTCGGCATTGGCTTTGGCCATATAGACCATTCTTTTAATTACTAAAGATATAATACGGTCACAATTGATTTAAATAAATTTTCATTGGAATAATGAATTTTAAGTCAATAAGAGAATTACTAGTGAATATTTGATATAAAATTCTTGATACTGGATGCTTTTAAATAGATTAGATAACTTTTGATTAATTTCCTAGCATCTCAAAGAAAATATTTCCTAATTTTATTTTTTAGTAAAATTTGACTCACGAACAGCAAATTTGATATTTGTAATCAGGAACATTTGGTTGCTTTTTTTCTCTTCTGTTAACAATTTTATTTTGTTTAAAAGTTATTTGTATTCATGCCAGTCAAATGTAACTAAATATTAAATCTCTCATAATGATGATGCAGGCATTTTTATTAAAAACCTAGATTATAAAAATAAATCAAGTTCGCAATTTGTCAGAAAAATTTTTGTAACTATGTTGAAAGCAAGGTAATATTTGAATCCAAAAGAAAAATATTTCTTCCAGAAAAATATAAATTAAGGGCAATTAAACAAATATGAAAAAATACCTGTTGCATGCCAAGGCCCTGTTCGTGCATATAGCCAAGGTTAAACATGGCTTGTGCATTGTGCTGTTGATCTGAGGCATGCCGATAATGAGACGCCGCCATTTCATAATCTATAGGAGTTCCGTAACCATAGTAGTGATAATCACCCAATTTAACTTGGGCAGGTGAATAGCCTTGAGAAGCAGCTCGGCCCCAATATTGAAGAGCACGAACCAGAGGCTCCTCTACCAAAGTTACATCACCTAGAAAAAAAATGGAGTTAGTGCATAAGCCTCAAAAAGACATACAGATGTCTACAAACAGGCATTAAAATTTAACATCATAAATTGAGTCTTAAAAAGTAAAGTAATAATATCAAAGTTAAAAAATGCTATACTCTAAACCAAGTTTTAACAACGACGTTAATATCTTACTTTTTAGGACCAATTGTTAATGATCCATATGAGGATAGCTATGTTTTCTGGGTGTTTTTACCCCTCGATAACCTCTCGAATGCGCATTACTAACTTGATTGGTTATTCTCAATCCAATAGGTCTATCTGACATACCAGCGTTAAAAAATGCTATTATCTAAACTAAGTTTTAACAGCGACGATAACATGTTGCTTTTATCTCGAAACTGTAACAATCATAACCTTACTTTTTAGGTTAATGACCCCATTTTTAAGCATTAAATAATATATTAATGACGACCCATTAATTTTTAACACAATTGACTAAATGTTAACGCTTTGACGTTAAAGTTTTTGCTTACAGAATTGCAATTTGAGACAAGGAGGTGTTAAAATGAATTAACTTTGATTTCATTTGTTAAAAGTTAACGTTTTTGCTTAGAAAATAGACTTGGTAGACGTCTATATCATAATATAATAACAATAACAATATAGTTGTCATTGAGTAGGCAACAATGTATTTATACAAATACATTGTTAAAAATCAATTGTATTTCCTACTCAATAACTCTATTGTTGCCCTCGGGTTTTGGTGGGTGGTTAGCGTGCTGGCCATTTGTACCAAGGGTCGAATACAATTTTCTTTTTGATATTGTGTCTTCATAGAAGCTTAATAAATAAATGATTTTTTTTTTTATATGAACAAACCTCTATCTAGAAGGAATGCAGCATTACTTTGAGCTACTTCGTAACCAAGTTCTGCAAGTAGGGAATAGATCATAAATGCCTCATCGAAATGACCATCACGATAAAGCATATGCGCCTCCATTAATTTTTCGCCCCATTTGCCTCTTTCAGCTACATTTTTAAATAACTCAACAGCTGTCGTACAGGATCGCATCATTCCCGTTCCAGTAGCATGCATTTGAGCAAGATTATAAAACGCAAGCACATGACCAAGTTGAGAAGCAAGTCCAAAATATTTGTTCGCTGTTTTATAATCACGTCGAACACCTAAACCACCTGTAAATTGGAATTATTAAAAAAATTTATTTATAAAATGATAGATAAAAGAGAAGAGAAATACTTACTGAAATACATATTTCCTAACTGTAGTTGACCATCAACCCAACCTTGATCTGCCGCTTGACCAAAATATTTCAAAGCTTTTGTATAATCTTTTTCCACGCCTTTACCATATAAATACATTAAACCAAGACCGCTTTGACCCACTGGGTTCCCCAAATCAGCAGCTTTTTTGAAGTAATTATAAGCAGTTTCATTGTCAGGCTTGACAATATCACTTCCTTCTAAATAAATCTAAAAGATCAAGAAATCATCAAGATTAACAAGAATTAAATATTTAAAAAAGTAAAAAATTAATACCTTTCCAAGGAAGGCCATCGCAACTGCGTTGCCAGCTTCAGCTGCTTGAAGAAAATAGTGTAAAGCTCGCTGGTGATCTTGCTGTAGACCTCGCCCTCCTTGATAGTGAAGCTGACCGAGGCCAACCTAAAAGAATTTTTCAATGGATAAACAAAACAGTTCTTTGTATTAATCAAATGATAAATAATAACAGATCTTCTATTCGGGACAGAGAGCCTGGCCGGATAGCCGTTTAGACGGTTAATCTGATTGTGAGATTGAAGTGAAAAATTGATTTTTTAGTTTCTCTTTCCTCTATATATGTAAAAAGATATATATATATAGAGAGAGAAAGTATTGGATTGATGTCAAAAATTCTAAGTCTAGATTTTGATGGATATACACGTTTTGAGGCCCCTGAATCAAAAAAAGTGGTTTTCGCGATATGGTCTGTCTGTATTCAATTTAAAGCATGCTACGAGATTGAAATTTTATATTTAAGTTTGACAATCCACTGAGGCTCGAAAATAAGCTTTTTGAACAAAATTGGCCAAAGAGTACAAGTACTTTACTGATGTAATTTTTCATTTTTTGTCGATTTCTCAAAATTCGCTCTAGCGATTTTGATTAAAATTCAAAAATCAATTATTTTTTAAATGCTCTTTCAAATGTATATTCTTATTTTGCCCTCAAAATTGTTTGAAGCACACTTTACTCTTGTTCTTCATACGAAAGATAAGGGAAATATTTTCCCATATTTATAAATTTTACATCTTGAATTTTAATATATCGCCAAAAACTAAACATATGTCGACACAAAAAATCTCGTGTGACAAGCATAGAACACTACTTTTAATTACCGGAGATAAGAGAAAGTTGTGTGTTGTGCGACCAGTCACACCAGATTTTTTTCAAAAAGAACCTTCATATTTGATCAGGTGTCATGAATAACTTTATATACATGTGGAGAACCAAAACCAAAACGTAAGAGAAAGTAATACATAGAGTTTTGTTTGTTTTTTTGTTGAAATTTGTTTAATTTGTTTAATAATTCTAGTGCCCTCAAGCTTTGGTGTAGTGGTTAGCATGCCGGCCATTTGTTCCAAGGGTCAGGGGACATACGTCATATTTATTTATTAGTATTTCAATATTTATTGACTATTGTTGTATTCCATCTAAAGATATTTTTGTTAGTATTATTAATACATGTAATATACAAACCTGGGCTTGAACGTCGCCTTTTTCCGCAAGCAATTGATAATATTCAATGAGATCATTATCAAGAATTCCAGAATTGTATCCAGGATTTTCAAGCTCTTCTAAAAGACGAACTCGTTGAACAGCTTGTCCTCCCGAAAGTGAAACTTCTTCAGCAACTGCAATGATAAATTTCTAAAATTATTTTTCTATTTCTTTTTTTTATTTATATTCATTTAATAATTCAAATTTTTACCTTTATTTGCTACTTTTCTATAGAACGACAGTGCTCTCTCACAGCTATTAGAGACCGTGACACCTGTCCAATAACGATAGCCGAGTGACATTTGAGCCCAAGTATTACCTCCTAGTGCACCTAACGTATAATGGACTAAGGCTTTTGCTTGACTCACATTTACCATTGTCCCAGTAGCATAAAAATAACCCATTCCCTAAAACATATTAATCAATGATTAGCTAAGACAGGCGCAATCTAGATAGACGTAATGAGAATATATCTTTTTTGTGCAATTAATTAATAAGAAATTATATATATAATCACGTTCAGATCGGTTAAGAAAAATCATACAATTTAATATTTATTAAATCAAATAGCCGACAAAAGTTAGGATAGGGATTTATTTGTACTCTGCCCTAGGGCACTGACTTGCCCTAAGGCACCGAGGACAAATCGGTGGGTCCCTCTATAAAAAATTTGTGGTAATAGTTTATAAATAAATCCCCTTGAAAGTAATATAAAAACTGACCATATGACCATCCGGTAATCCAAAACGGACGAGTTCTTGGAAGATATCAAGAGCTCCTTTAAGATCCTGTTTGAGAGTTGACCCAAACACTTTGGCCCATGCAATTTGGGCCTTCGCTTGTAAATGTCCATAATCGGCGGCTTCTTGAAGTAAAGAATAAGCTTCTTGCTTATTTGGTCTTGTTTTATTTAACATGCTCATCCCTTTGTTGTAAAGATCTTCGGCTTCAAAAAAATAAAAAAATTAATAAACATTTTCTTTCTTTATAATAGTGACATCATTTCAATAAGGGAAATTTTTTCTAGATGTTCATTCTGCATTAAGATCAGACAAAAATTTGTGAGATTCCATTTCTATCAAAAAGTGAAAGTTAAGTGATATCTTGAAATTCTTACCAATTTTTTCATCAGGAGTAAGTTCTTTGGTATTCTGTTCCTGTTCAGATTCTTCAAGATCTTTGAGCATATCTTTGATACTTCTTGGAGATGGCTCTTTCATTAGGGTTGGATCTCCACTCTCTCCTTTCCATTTTTGTGTCGTGCCGTCACTATTTAAATCAGGGGCAGCAACCAAGTGAATTGGGCTGGCTTGGAAATCTATTACATCAGAATCATCATCAGTCTTTGATGGCACTTTATCCGAATCACTGAATTTATTTTTATCTAATAACTTTTTATTCTTATTATTATTATTTGAATTACTATCATCCAGTTCAATATCTGCGAGCACATATGCGTGCACTAATAAAAATAATAATAATATGTGTATCTTCATTATGAAAGGAATATTCTAAAAAAAAAAAAAAAATTATTTTAACAATGATTTAACGATATGGATAGATTTTTTTTATAGAAAGTAGATATGTTTCGGTAAATCATTGTGTAAATGCATGCTTTCTATTTTATGGATAATTTTTTTTTTTACAACTAATTCTATAATAATTTATGGTATTAAATTATAAAAATAAATTTTGAATGAAATGAAAGTCATAGTGAGGAGAAATCACTTATTAAAAAAAAAAAAATTTTAATATAAAATAATCGATATAACTGCGTATAAAAAGATTTTCAATATAAAAAATAAAAATTTTAAAGATATGTCATTTTATATTTAAAAAAAATATATTAATTAAAAATTTCTTATCTCATTTTATAATTAGATCTAATTACATATAAAATGTCATGATTTTTGAAAACAAATAAGAAAATCCCTCACATGAAATGCCTCTTAACTTAATAATGAAATAATTTTTAAAATATGCTTACTTATTCATTTGTAACATTAAAAATAATATTGCTACTGATTGCTATGATGAGAACATGATAAGTTTTAAAAGGGACACGTAGGGAGTATGAGACCAATTGAATCGAACGAATCAAGTCCGGTGAAGTTGTCGAGTCGTTTAGAGGTTATCAATTGAAGTGGAGATAATGATTAGAAACTTCTGCTACGCAATCAATCATTTAATAATCACACGCCTAATTAATTTTGTTATCCGAATATTAAAAAAATTACAAATTTGAAAGATTAATCTTTCCAAATTAAATAATATTCATTCCAAAATATTTGTGTCAATCACGAAAAAAAGATAAATAAATACGAAGATAGAAAAACAGGGATGACAGGGCTGTGATTCATCTGAAGTTAATAATTATATTAAGCCATCCATTACAGTATTTGAATATAAATATATATTTATTTATTATATATATATGATAAATAAATAAGTAAAATATTTATTTTAACTAAATCTTTCCAATCAAATGGAAACGGGGTCTAAATAGCTTCCGATTTATAAATGTTAACCTTCTTCCCCCCTCTCTAACAATGAATAAATATTAAAATATTTCACAATATAATTGCATATTTTTTAGTGCAAATTTTTTTTTAATTTTGAATGATTATATTAGAAAATTTTAATTTCGTTTTATAAATAAAAATTTAGCTATAAAATCACTGTTGGATGTTGGTATTATTTTACATTTAACAATCTCATTTCAAAATGGTTGCTTAGAAAATGAATGTCAATATTAATCACATGTTTATAAAAAATTTTCTTATGCTACAGATATTTTAAACAATTTTACATTGAATTTTATTTTAACTAATTAGCTATATTTATTATTTATAACAATGCCTCTGATAATAATATCAGGCTATCCTTGTAGTGGGAAATCATCAAGAGCTTCTGAACTTGAATCTTATTTTAAGGAACACAATTTAAAAACTCATGTATTAAGTGAATTAAATACAATTAAAACACATCATCTTGAATTAAATAAAGTTTTTTCAGGTAAAGTATTAAAATAGATCAATAGGGTAGTCTATTTCTAAATAAAACTTAAAATATGTGAATGTGAAACTTCACTTTCACACAATTGATTTCATATTAAAGTCAGTGAAAACTAGTATATTAATATCGCATTTGAATACAATTTATAGTATATATATATATATATAATTAACTTTGATATAAACCAAATGATTTATTTTGTGTTTTTTAGATTCAAACAAAGAAAAAATAATTCGTGGTGTATTAAAATCAGAAACCCAAAGGTATTTACTGAGTAATTTTTTTTAAATGGCCCTTACTAATACAAATAATTATACTATTTTTTAAATAATCCTGATATTAATTATTTATTTTAGATTGCTTTGTAATAAAGATTCACTGGTTATTTTGGATGCAGGCAATTATATTAAAGGTATCATTGCTTTTTTTCCTAACTAGTATAGCCTCTAGTATAAAGAGAATGTAATGTAATCATTTTTTACATGTGACATACCAGTAAAAACCAGTGAGTTTGCCTTTATTTAAAAAACTCACTGTTGTTTTCGTCTATAATTTTATAAATTTCAAAAATTTAAATATATATATGGGGGGGGATACGAAGATAAGTTTTCTCATTCGCGGAAGCCTTCCAGAACATTTATGTGATATTAATGAATAGGGTAAAAGACCAGCGTTTATTTATCCACCATATACACTATTTATTTTCAAATATTTCGGGTTGCAAAACGATATCCATCATCAGTGCAGAAAATAGTTTTGGTGGCGGATGTCATCTATATTTTTGCCTCTGATTATATAAATAAAAGGTTGTGTAAAAAGGCTAAGCAGCTATTATTATTTCTTTATTTCATTCAAATCCACAGCGATGTTTCGGTCGACTATACGACCATCTTCATGGCTATTGTTCAGTCAATAGAAACCCAATTCAATATATGACTTTGACTGGGCACTGAATGTAATTGTGATAGATCATAAATTTAAAAAAAATGTATATCAAAGAACATAAGAGGGTTTCTATTGACTGAACCCTAGCCATGAAGATGGTCGCAGAGTCGACCGAAACGTCGCTGTGGGTTTGAATGCAATAAAGAAATAATAATAGCTGTTTTTCATCCTCCTACATATTGATTCAGCTATTCACCTTGATTATATAAATATTTGCTATTTTCAGCACTGATGATGGGTGGCGTTTTGCAACCCGATATATTTGCAAATAAATAGTGTGTATGGTGGTTAAATGAGCGCTGGTCTTTTCTCCTATTCATTAATCATAACATCCAGCCCAAATAACCAAATATTATTTATATGATAGAGTTAATTTAAGGTTTAATATGTTACTTTTTTTTAGGTTACCGTTATGAACTTTATTGCATAACAAAATTATGTAAAACAACCCAATGTACAATTCAATGCGAAGTTTCCGCCGATATGGGTTGGGAATGGAATCAAATGAAACCTGAATCAGAACAATATTCAAAGGCAAACTATGACGCGCTTCGATTAAGGTTTGAAGAGCCAGATAGTCGAAATCGATGGGATTCTCCTTTATTTGTAACTCAACCAAATGATGAATTACCATTTAGTGAAATTTATCAAGCTTTGTGTAAGAAAAAACCACCTAAGCCAAATCAAAGCACAGAAATCGTAATTATTAAATGTTTTTATTCATGTATATAATTAATGCCTGTTATTTAAAACCTCTTGCGATATACGGACGAATTAATCAATAGAAAGAAAGTAATTTTTGATTCAGCCAAACACTTCATTTGTTCTTGAACCTTATTAGTTAAATCGAATAAAATAGGGTATTTACAAAATTATATGTGCGCGTCTGGGAGTGCTAATTTTGAGAGTTTCCAGCGTCCAGCTATTTAAAATGTCTACAACTTACAGAAGCCCTTTTTTTGATTCTCGAAAAAATAAAATTTTTTTTTTAGATTAATCGCATTAAATAAAAGATATTTTTAAAAAATTCGCTCTATAACTTGTAGATAATTAAATTAGTAATCATTGTGTTAAAAAATAATTAATTTCTTACCCTTAATTAATTAGCTGGAAACTTTCGAATGGAATGGAATAAATTCCTTGTATTCCTATGGGAAAAACTAACGCCATCTCTTGCCGCTTAGAGTAACTCGGTAGTCAATCGTGACCTAACGGTTTTTCGAGACGTTAGTTAAAATTTCTCTGATGAAGATAGGGAACAGCCTGGTGAACAATATGCTAGAGAAGGTGGTCATGAATCAAACTCTGATGATAATCAAACCAATTTATTTAGAGAAACTCTTCTCGCTACTGGTCAACGTTTCGAAGCTCAAACGGCTTCTTCTTCAGGACCATGCAATAATCAAACTTGCTCTCAATTTCGTCATAATATTTAACATTGTTGATAATGATTTCGCAGGACCACATACAAGTAAAAAGCAATGCAGCCAGAGAAAGAACGTAATATGGGCATGAACTATTCCTAGATAGATCGTATCTTGGAGCCCTGTACCCGGATGGTGTTACGGGAAGAACAATAGGTCACAGTGCAGAGAAATCTCCCAACATATCGATCAAATATATTGAGAAAGATATTGATGGGCTTTCTACACCAACTTTCTTTTCATTCTCTTGACAAATTAGTCTCCCTATATCGCCAGAGAGAACCATTAGATAGGGCAACCTAATATCTTTTCTTTTTTATTTAGCATTATTAATCAAATTACTTGTTTTGTTTTAGAAACATGTGAATCCTACAAATTTTGCTTATGATCTTGATTGTATTACTAAAGAGATAATTAATGTAATGAAATATTTTACCTTTTACTAATTTTGTTTTAAATATTATTATTTTTAATATTATTATTTTAATTTCAGGCATTTCACCAATCTCAAAAAGAAGGTTTCGAAGGAGATTTAAAGGTTCCTAAATACGAGGATGAGCCATTGGTAATTTCTTTAAATCAACAATCTATTTCTCATCTTAATAGTTTAAGAAATCAATTTATTAATTATATTAAGCTTAATCCATGTGAAATCAATAAGATAGGGATATTATTTATTCATTATCTTAATAATAATTTAAAATAAATCTATAATAAAATGTTATTCACTGATTGAAAATTCAAACTTCAAGTTTGAGCAAGAAATATCCTCCGATTCGATTTCAACATATTTCCTCTTTTTATATAATTCCATCTCATGTCTTATCACCTTTCCCTTTGCTCGTTTTTTGCTTTCCATTTTTTAGTTTAACTATATTCTTCTTTAAGTCCCTCCGTTTTTCAGGAGATTAGCCATGATTAGAATTTAGAGTCAACGCAAATTATGAGCCTCTTTTTCCCCTCTCCCCTCCCTTCATTCTTTTAATTTTGCCATTACAGCGTTAATTTCTGCTATTTTGTTTTTGAAGGATCTAGTCCCAGATTTACCATTAATCTGAAGAAACTCTAGCATAGAAGGAAAGTGATTTATTCGATTCACATGAACCGGAAAAAAACACAAAATAAATAGTGGCACATCAGGAACCCAATAAATTTATGTCAGGACCGTGTCGAAAACAAGAGCGGATCCAAAAGAGTTTCTCGAGGGCGGGGTGGGGGGTAATCTGGTGTGATTGGTCGCACTTCACACAATTTTTTCTTGCTTTCGGTAATTTAAGGGTGCATTCTGTACTTGTTTACCAGAACATATGTACAAATCAAATTTTTAAGTATTAATTTTAAAAATTTTATATTAAAAATAAAATATTTTTTTCAAATCTCGGGGAGGACGGAGGGAGAATTACTCCCTTTCCTCCCCCCTCCCCCTTGTATCCGCTTTTGGTTGCATATTTAATTTTGGTGCCCCATTCGAAACAAAATCACACAGGTCCTCCATAATGGTTTAACTAAGGGTATAATAAAAAAAAATATTTTGTTGCCTACGTTTCAAGAGCTGGTAGCACTCATCATTTTTGACAATTTTGGGTGCCCTGAAGATGAGTGTGACTAGATCTCGAAACGTCAGCAACAAAATAATAGTTTTTTTATTATACCTAGCTGCTGTTTCTGAGAAGGCTCGCGCCCAAGTTTTTATTTTATATTATTAAAAGAAATATACTACATTTTTTGTTGTCCTTTCGGCATCTTAGGTCATATATATTTTAAATGATTTCTAAATATATATGTTACGATACAAATTATCCCCTTGGATTTGGGGGAAGGATTACTATATTTAATAAAATCAAGAAATTATTATACAATATTCAAATAGAGCGGGTCTCACGGCCATAAAGTACAAATTAGGATGTTCTTTTTTTTATTTAATAAATATCATGAAAATTAAATTATTGTTCTAATTCAAAAATATATCATTTTATTTTATATATTGTTTGTAAATTGTTGTTACTGCTCCATTTTTTTGGTAACTCTGTTCCAACTTTTCATTTAAGCTAATATCACGATGGATTGGGATAACAACAATAATATTATTAAATTTTTCTTCCCTTCACTCAACTCACGACGTCATCTTTAATTAATATTGGCATTTTCCTTGTAATAATTAATGATTATATTTTATTTTTATAGACAATGATAATAAGAAATTTCAATTAAATGATATTCTAACTTCTTGTTTCGTTGATTAAATTGTGTTAATCCAATTTTGTTCCTTTCTGTACCGGATGACTCATATTTCATAGACAATGCATCAATAACAACAACCTGCTTGTTGCAAGTAAAGGATTTTTTTATCAGTTGAAGAGAGAGAGGGAAGTGGAATCATTTGAGCTGTTTTTGTTTTTTCGTAATGCCTCAACGCAATGGAACACACAGACTCTTATAAAGAAGGCTACCTGCTATTTGCCCCTCATGGTGTTCTTGGTCAACTCAAGGTAAATAAACCACCCTTAGTATCTATAAAGTGAATTTAAAATTAATTAAATGTTTATCTTTATTAGAAATCTTGGCAGAAGAAATATTGTCAATTATTTAATGCAAGTAAAAATGGTATTGAACGACTTGAAGTATTTGACACTGAAGAAGATGTGGGGAAAATATCAGCTCAACGATTTATTACTTTAGAGAATTGTATTAAAATTAGTCAAGATCCTGAAAAAAATCATCCTTTCGCTTTTACGGTAAATATATTATTTCTTTTTTCTATAATATCTTCTATATTATTATAAATTTGTTATCGTTATAGTAAATGCTGATTCAAAATCACCTAGGTATTTACTTCTTGCGAAAATTCTCTTAGGGGTAGCTGAGTTTCTAAGCTAAAATGTGATTTTCAAAAAAAGGAGGGGCTTTTCTGTAAGATTTTTTAGATATTGTAAAACTAGGCCTATATAAAAATCTATCTGGTTTTCAATTATTACAAACTTGTTATACATTATTTTATATTCAATACATACTACATATAATTTAATCACTTCTCACTGACATATATATATATATATATATATATTGACTTTTATGAACTTGACTGGTTGTCTTTATTTTATCTGTTTGTCCATTTGCTTGACTCATTCAAAGGAATTTACAGTATATTCTTGTGAGTTACCCCCTCTTTACCAAGAGCAAAATATCAAGGATTATTTTCAAAATCTTGAAATGAAGATGCCAAGTATCATTCCATCATTGGGAATCAATTTTCCTACTCATCTCTTTTGATGAGATGAAAGCAAGTCATCCTAGAAGTTTTTCTGTGATGTTGTCCAAAAAGCGCCATATCCTGCACTGTGAGATCAAGGCAGCCAAAAGCAATAAAGAAAAAAATTTTTTCTTCGTCTTTATTTCGAACACTTGAATTTTCGGCTCTTGGCAACTCCTGACATATTGTTGTGCGAACATTCGTCTGATCTCATGACCATTGAACGTGAAGTAATGACATCAGACGAATGTTCGCACCAACAATATGCCTGAGTTGCCAAGAGCCCCTTTAAGTTCGAGGCAAACAGCACATTGTCCTGATGAAGGCCGAAATGTCGGCGGAAGGGTCGACAATTGTTCGAAATAAAGCAGAAGAAAAAAAATATATTTATTATTTATTGCTTTTGGCTGCCTTGATCTCCTCACTGCCCATTATATGTACAGTGAGGGTCCATATTAAGTCCCACCCATGCGTTTTCTACTTGTGATTATTTCATTGTTTTTATGAAAATCTTTATTGGGAATTTTCTAGGTTTGAACCATGAAAGTTTCCATTAAAAAATATATAATATTTTTTTTAAAAACAATGAAATAATCACAAATAGAAAACGCATGGGTGGGACTTAATATTGCCTCTCACTGTACATTCAGCCACTGCTTCTGAAATTTTTTTTAATATTAAAAAATTATTCAATTGAAAGAGAACCAATATTTTGCAGTGAATAATATTATTTACTTTCTCTTCAATTTTCCCTTATTCAATAAGAAAAATAGATATTTTCTTAAATATAAAGAAATATGAATTTATTTGATTCTCTATGATGAAGCGATACTTCGTTGGCATTATCATGTCAAGGTAAAATTATTTCTTGGGAACTTCTCTTTGCAGAAGTGGGGTAACTGATGATGGTGTTATTTCATTAAATTCAAAGAGCATTTCTATATAATTGAAAGTTTTTATTAAGCAGAGCTCTTATATTGGCTGAGTCCATCTCGTTCATTTATCATTTGAAAAAGAAACATATTAATAAGCAAAAATCTATCATTAACCCTTTATTTTCTTTTAAATTTAAAATAAAAATTAAATTAATTAATCACTTGTTCGGTTTTCGGCCTTAGGTATGCCACTGATTTGAAAATATTTTAATAAATAATATAACAAAATAAAGAAATATAATAAAAATATCTCTCCGATCTATTAGGAAATCCACTTTAACCGCACTAGTTTCTCTTGTCTGTATCTCATTTTTTTCTCTCTATTTATATTCTTACCGCATATTTTGATTAGATAAAATAATAAAAAATTATAAGGAAATATATTTTGATACAATAATAAAAACCATCTATTCTATATATAAAATGAAATTTTTTAAATTTTTCTTTCTTTTTTTCGTGAGATATGTCTTTGTGGCTGGAAGTATTATTAAGGTGGAGTCAAAAGAAAATTCCAAGACATAGGCAGCCAAAATTATTTTATTGTACAGTTCCATAATTATATTTATTTTGTTTTATTATTATTATAATTTTGTAATTTACGACTACTGGCCAAGAGGGAGGCACTTATCTCACCTAAAGCTAAACAAAATTACTACACATTTCATTAAAACAAGCAAAATAAATGAAAAAATTACTTTAATCAATTAATTAATCTGACTTGCAAATATTTGCATCTTATTTATATTAATAAAATATAGACTTAAATTAATTTTTATCTTTAAGTAGGTGAAGATTAAAACAGCAGATGTAATTGAATCTTTTGGCGATCGATTTCGCTTTTGTGACTTCATCAGGCCAGCGTTGGTTAAATAAATATGAACGTTAATATAATTTTGAATTATAAAAGTGTATAAATAAAATATTGGTTGAGAAGAATAGAATTTTTCATGGTTAACTGTCATTTGATTAATTTTTATCTTTGTTTTAGATATTAACGAAAACAGGCACGCATCATATAGCTGCCTTTTCTGAATCGGATCTCACTGATTGGATGCATGCGATTCAATCGATCGCCTTCAGGGATGAAAGTTCTCATCGAACCATTGAAGAGGAAAATGAATTATATTGCTCTTCTGGAGACGGTCTCTTCAACGTTCGTCTTGTGCCATCTTCGGCTTCAACGAGATGCAATCTTGAGCCGATTAGTTATATTCTTTTAATTACCGATTCTGAAATACAACTTCGCCATTGTGACGATCATCATCAGCTTCTTTACAATTGGCCATATCATTATATTCGAAATTATGGTTGTAAAGAAGGTAAATTTTTTTTTGAAGCTGGTCGTAAATGCAAATCTGGCGAAGGACGGTTTCAATTTGAACATGCTCAACACCAAGAGATATTTCGACTTATTTATACTAAAATGAAAAATATGAAAAAAGCAATTTTAAGTAATTCTGTTGAAAGTGTTTCCTCAGCGGCGCTTGAAAGTCCGTTACATGTAGCGTTCAATATGGAAGCACGATCTAGAAGTCCTCTACCCTTATCGCCTTTATCAACTGCTTTGAATCTCATTGATATTGATATCGCTCAGTTAAGTCTGCAACATCCTCCATTGCAGCCATTGGTTGTGAAACAACCTCATTCCTTATCTGACAATCCTAAAACATTGCCATTTGATTTTGGAGAGGAACAGGTGGCCAAAGTTAAACCTGCCAAACCGCCACGTAAGAATCTCCGAAAAAAGACAGACGAAGATGATGGAAGCAAACCACCATATGATGAAGTTGAAGTGCGTAAAAACGCCTGGGTCACTATGGGGCAAGATGACCCACCTCATAAAGAATGTCGATATGACAATAAAGAAACTCCAACCGCCCATCCAACTTATGAAGTTCCAGAACAAGAACATTCTAAAAAATTGCCATCTAAAATCATACATTCCACAACATGTTCATATGAAAATTATGATAAACTACAACATTTTGGTTCAACAAAATCATCGAAAATAAATTCCGGATATCGAATGATCTCTACACAAGGCCGAATAAAAGAACCTCAACCAGCTGCCAATACGTCGCCTACATCGCCATATGAAGATGATTATGATTTGGTTGAAAACGTGATGCAAACAGCAAGACTTGCCGACGACTCCCATCGGGGTTATGGTATGATCCGTAAAAAATCTGAAAATTCTCTACCAAGTCCACCAGGTAACATAAATAACAATAATATTTCTACTAGCCATGGGAGTGGTCCTCCACATAAATTGTTCAATAATTTCGAATATGCTATTGTTTCAAAACCAAGAAAAGTCTAGTCTTGATATAAGCAGATTATAATCAAAACGCACAGTACTTTTTAAAACTGTGATAATTTAAAACATACTTAAAAATTTACATATATATTTTAAATATATTTTTATATATGCATAGTGTGTATATATAAATACGTCTCCAGAACTCTTCATTCTTTTAATGAGCTTATAATCTTAAAAATAGTATTTTATATATTCAATAATATATCTTTTATTTAGTAAACAACAAGTGAGGCAAAACATAAAAAAAAAAAAACTTTTTCCTGTTTGTGATCACATCTTTCGGACTTGTAGACGAAAATTTTATTAGATGAAGATCTGTGGCTGGCAGGCTTAATGGTGATGGATTCAGGAAAATAACAAGACGATTGCAGCCAAATATTCTTATATTTAAATTCTCACCCTCACAGCTGACGTTTCGGCCCGAGGTCTAGACCATCTTCTGAGCTACAAACATACATATTACAAAATGTGAAATGCATTTATTAAAATTAGCACTCAACACACCTCCAATGCAATTACAATCATTTAATAAGATCATTTTACGTTTTGCTATGAGCGGACCACATGCTGAATGTTGTCGCTATTTTTGCAAATATCCACACTTTTTGATTATTGCCAGCCGGGGATGCTTTCATAATAACTATGTGTTAGCGAGGTGAATAACTAAATCATTATGTAGTAGGAAAATAAAAGGCAAAATAGATATATTTATGCTTTATTAAAGAACCCACAGCGACGTTTCGGTCGACTATGGGTTCTTTAATAAAGAAATAAACATAGCTGCTTGGTCTTTTTTTTTTATCTACATAATAAATATTGATAATTGTAATTGCATTGGAGGTGTGTTGCTAATTTTAATAAATTCTTTTCTCTTTTTGTACTATGCATGTATGCAGCTCTGAAGATGGCCTAGACGTCAGCGATGAGGGCGAGAATTTAAATAAAATAATATTTGGCTGCAATCGTCTTGTAATTTTCCTGTCTGTATTACTTTTGCTTATTAAGCAATAATTAGAAGAGCTTCATAAAAACTAAAATAATACAATAAGTAAAATTATGAAATTTGATGACTGTTTGTAAAATTTTAACCCTTTTGCTTAAATCTCCAACCCTGGGTGTGTGCAATTAATTCAAATATATCACTCAATTATCTCTTTCAATAAACAAAAGGAGAATTGTATAACAAGTGGATGTTATAAAATTGGATTAATAAAATAAGGATGCAGACAATAATAAAAAGCATCTATTTTTTAGCAGTCTTTATTCCGGAAAAAGAGTATCAAATAATAGATGCTCTTAATTATGCATTCCCTTCTCATTAATCCAAAAGGATAATTGTTTTGTGATTTATAATATATACGTGTATATAAATATATCAGTTAGGAATATAGGCTTATTAAAAGAGAAGACTTTTTGTGACAACAGATATATATATATATACAATAAATTTGAAAGATAGTAAGTAACATTGAATTTTAACATTGCCGACCAACCGAAGGCTAGGTAGGCAAAGTTTATGTAATTTTCTTAATCATTTTGGACGTTTATTGCTCTAAAAGCGTCGTTAAATAAAAAAAAAAAACCTAAGTCCTGTAAAATAATCTCTGGTTTGATAATATATATGTATATTTATATAAAAAACTTTGAAGAAAATTATTTTCTCAATGAAGCTGATATTATTTTGATTTATCATTAACAATTTGAATGGATTTTTTATTCTATATTTACTTATAAGCTTTGGTTTTGTTCATAAAAAGGAAAAATAATACCAACTGTTTTTTCAGATTCCACTTACAATTAGTTGTGATGTGAAGGTTGAGAAAACATTTGGCTCTCTCAGTATTTCTCCTACCCTTAAAATAATTAATTGTTAAAAAGCTTCATTTAGAAATTTTTTTTTTTTTTTTTTTTAATCAAAAAATAAATTTTCCTTAGGTTTGTCTAATTTATTTATTTCTCTATACTTTATCCAATAAATGTCTATTTTCATGACCGATTTGTTACGGTAATGAAGAAATTAAGTGCAATTTCAAAATAAAACCTAAGATAAATTTATATTTTTATTTGATTATAACAATATATATATATATATATATATATGAAATAATAAGTTCAATAAAGAGATCTCGCTCATTAACTTGAAAAACTTTACATTATTATTTCTTATAGTTTTCTTTTAGAAAATTGTTAATCTAAATGAGAATAAATATATTTTGTTTGATTAATATTTGAATTTCTTTACATTCTAAACCAGTGGTGTCAAATCAACAATTTCTGAGAATCTTTACGACTTCAAAAAGTTAAATATTCTTCCTTTTAAATTTAATCATTTCAAATTTTCGAGATCTATTTATTTGAATAAAATATTATTATTTAATGAATGCCTCGATTCGGACTTGACAAGTATACCTATAAGGTATGTTTAACAAAACATGTATGTTTATGGGCCAAACGTCCCCTGGCTCCCGGTATCTCTTGCCTATCCGAGGCATCGGTGTGCACTGGCCATCTGATCCTGGACTACCCTAACAATTATTCATTTCTTTTGATCCTTATTCATTCTTGGAGATCTAATAGGCAAACATTTTACACTTTCAGTTGCTTAACAACACGCACATGCCCCTTGATCAAACAAACGCTTAGACCCGACAATTTTATAGTCTGTATTATTGAATAATACAGAAGACGGACCTGTCTAGTTCGAGATAAGACCACAAAAAATTCACGGCCGAGTGGAAAAAATGAATAACAGAATAAATATTTAATCTTTGTGATAGACAAACTACAAATGAACTCATTTACAGTAGTGTCTGAAACTTCGTGAACTCGTCTCTTTCTTAATTTCAAAACGAATAGAATAATGAGTTGTTCTGCTGGATATGTTAATTAAAAAAAATAAATAAATAAAACGGGTTCAAGAGAAAAGAAATAGGAAAATTACTTATTCTGTCTTATTTATACAAACAGTAGGAATAATCGCGGTTTCTCGCGTACTGGGGTCCAACAGAAAGAGGATAAGTCAAGGTGACACAGTAATTTCCCCTACTTTCTCTTACCTTTATATATGTTAAAAATCTGGTGTGACTCGTCACACAGCACACAATTCTGTGCTTGTCACATCAGATTTTTTTGTGTAGAGATATATTTTGGGTCAAATTTTGAGAAAATCGAAAAAAACTGATAAAGTACATCAGTAAAGTACTAGTACTCTTTGGTCGATTTTGTTTAAAAGCTTATTTTCACGCCCAAAGGAGGTGCCTAACTTAAATATAAAATTTCAACATCCTAGTTCAGTTCCTTCATGCTTAAAATTGAACTCAGACACACACAGTCAGACCATGTCGCGAAAACCACTTTTTTTTCAAAACGAAAAAGAAATGAGTTTATGAAGTAAATGACTATGACGAGTGTCACAGATTTGTGCTAAGTTTATTAGTAGTGTGGATGACACACAAAAGACACATTTCCATATCAATTACACACAATAAAACACATTCCCTTACCAATTACATTCCAAGATGAAATAATTTTTCTGATTTTTCATTGCGAACTTTGCAAAACACAAACGCTTACCAATCTGCCTTTTTTAAAATTAATTTTCTGGCTCTTACTTCCATAGTGCCCGTCAGGAATTGTGAATTTGATACCCTGCTCTAAATTATTTAAACATGTTATGCTTAGTCATTTCTTTAAGTTACTTATTATATATGTTTATAAAGTAAATTTTTAAACATAATTTTTCACCCAGTCTGATTGCATTTATATTAAAAAACAAATTGACTGAAAGTAATCTGCATATTTTTTTAAATTATTGAATTAGGTATTTTTTTTATATAATAATTTTTTCTCTTGTCCTTCCCTTTTGTATTGTATTGTTAAGAAATAATTTATTATCATAAAAAAAAGTAAGATGTTATTTTTTTTTTTAGATTGACCATTATCAAAAAAAAAAAAAAATTGTTTCCGGTGAAATGAGAAATTTTTTCATAGATCTTTTACTTTTCCTATGATGTTTTTTTTTTTACTTAAGTTCCTAAGAGGTTTCAGTATTGAATTAACCGTTTTAATAAAATTTTACATTTACTTAAGGTAAAATTATATTCTAATAATTTTTATATTGTATTTCAATATTAACTCTTACCAGGATAAAAAAAACATTTAATGTTTTTAGTACTTTTAATTACCTTTTTATTTTCAGATCAACTTCAAATAAAAAACTTTTTTTTTTTGATTTAATCTTAAAATAAAAAAAGTAATTAATGATTTAAACTCAGTATATCATATCATAATCATTTCATTTGTTCATACTAAGGGCTGGTTGTATTGTATATATATTTAGGCAATAACATAATAACAACCAAATTTTCTATCGCTCCGCCCAACTTTTTTTCATAAAATATTTCCGCGCTTGTTTAATATCCATAACACTTATCTTTGTAATATTTCGATTGTTATTATTATAATTGATTCAATTTTGGCCTCTCTTTCATCCCCCTAAAGTAGATAATACTCGTAATCTCCATGCAAAAGGAAAGTTTCTTGATAAATAGAGGTGCATTTTGGAACCAATTTACTGCTTCATTTTGGATTCATTGGAATTTTCTTGTTTTAACACAAAAATGATGTTTTATGATTGTTTTGTCCGCCATACAGTTCCCTTTCCTATTTATTTAAATTGATTGGTAACAAATTCAATTGAAATTAAAGAGCAGAAATCATAATTTCTTTAGATTACTAGTTTTTATAACTTGTTGAATTTCTTCTCGGGGGGGGGGGGGCGATCGCCCCCCCCCCCTGAGTGGTAGTGGTAGAGGCCCAGGCCCCCCGAAATTTTTAAAATTTATATACACATATATGGATATATGGCCAATTTCTATATTTTTTGTTTAAAACAGTGCGTCGAATAAATAAAAGTAATAAAAAAAAAAATGAAAATTTGTCTTTGAGGGCCCGAGGCCCTCGGGGCTTAGGTATATCCGGTATTATAGATATATTTTTGTTTATAGGAAGGCGACATTTAAAAATAAAACCCCCCCCCGCACCAAACAAAAGTTCTATATACGCCCCTATATTGTCGCGACCTTTGTATAGAGTTACTTTTGTGGTACCTCATACTTTTATTTCTTTTGTCAAAATTTCTTTGACAACAAATCAGAGAGGTCGAACCCATGGTTTACAAAACACTGACCAAAACAAGAGCGGATGCAGGGGTAATTACCCCCCCCCCCCCCCTTCCGAGATTTGAGGAAAATATTTTTTTTTAGGAAATTAAATTTTAAAAATTAATACTTGAAAATCTGATTTGTATATATATATATTTTTTAAATTACCGAAAATAAGAAAAAATTGCTGTGCGACCAGTCATACCAGATCCCCCCCCCCCTCCCGATAAACTCTTCTGGATCCGCTCTTGTATCAAAATTAACATATATAGCTGATATCTCCTTTTTCGATATTTTTGTAGGAAATTGGATTAGACTTGAGACCGCTATGGGGAAGATCTTTGATAAAATACAAAAATTATTCTCTATAATTACCGTTTTATTTTCAAATCGGACAAGCTTCTCATTACATTTTCATTCATCTATATTTACTTTTTTTATACATTCCTTTATATTTTAAAAATATATTCAGTCATGTGCCTTAAAAAATAAAATTACCAAAAAAAAAATATATATATATATATTATAAAAAATATTTTATTCTTAAATAACAAATTTGAATATAATATATTAACTAAAAATCTCAAAACATGTAACATTTATATGAAAAATAAAGTTTTTTCAATTAAATGCAAAGTGTAATTTATTTTCTCAATGCCAATTGATCAGGAATTAGCCAAGGGGCTGCTATGTATTCTGAAGCAAGCTGATTGTCTGCATCAGCCACAAGATTTTGATAAAGACGATTAGCCTTCTCAAAAGGTTCCATTAGAATAGCCTTCTGGATTTGATAGATTGAGAAGAGAAATCCCACATTGTATTTTTCTTGAAACATTATCCATGGAAGTCCAAGATATTCTTGACAGACACGTTCCATGGTTAACATTCCCATGGGTACTTGTCCACTCGATTGGGCTTTGATCATTACATCAGCAATCATTACATCATATAAATTCTCCAAGCGAAAGTTAGGTTTGAGGCAGGAACTCAAAACCTGGCCATTATGTACTATTTTAACAATAGAACGATTTTCACAAATACTCTTAAATTGATCCAAGTTGAAAAATTGAGATTCATAATGATAAATTTGCTTGCCGGTATCGATATTTAATTTCGTTAAAGTTTGATCATGGACTTCATATGAAATGGCAATCATTTTTATACCTTCCAAATCCTCAATTGGTTCATTAATTTTCGTTCGAACGAGTTTTTCTTGAATAGATCGAAAATCTTCATATGAAATCTTCACTAATTTTGTTTTTTTAATTAAGTCACAGCCTGAAATTGCAATAGAGAATTCAGATGCAGGCAATATTTCTGATTTAATGTCTCCTTTACACGCATCAAAAACGAATAAACGTTTAATATCATTCATTTTTATTGTTATTGAATAATCATACCGTTCCTCTTCTTTTTCTTCTTCATTATTCATATATGTGAAATTCATTATTATAATTTTATCGCCTTCAATAGAAATACATTCTCCTTCAATAAGATGTTCAAAAGTTTGAACAATTATTTTTTGATTCATTTTTAAAAATATAGTAAATGATAATTTGATAAAAATGGTGTGAATTTTTACAAATTTTGATTTCTTGTTATCAGTGGAAGAAATTCAAACTGAATCTTGATCTGAATTTAAATAGTTTAAAAATCTGGTTATAGATAGCTCCACCAACAAATTATTTCACAAACAAGTAACGTCAAAAAAATTTCCCCTTTGAATAGCATTATATTCAATTTAAGCTATCAAAATTTTATTTTTTAATAAATATATTTGCATAATTATTTATTCCTTTAGTTTCTAAAATAATTAAATAAAAGGTATTAGATGGGGTAACTATTTATACTTCATTCCTCAAGGATTTTCTGAAACCAAATAAATGAAAAACATGAATTAAGACTAATTTATTAACAAAGGAATTTTTATCTATAAATATTTATAATTTATTTAATCTATCTCCAACAGTGATCTCCAATTATCTTGTTAAATGTCAAATTGACTTCAAATAAATCCGCATTTTAATTTCAATAATCTCCACCAGAGTGAGCAGCAAACGATTCTATTTTTTTAGGTAAATAAATGCACACATTCAGTCTCGAGACGACGTTTCTATTAGTTATATATATTTTAAGAAAGATTATATACCACTTGTTTTTGTATATTTTTTTTTGTGATTTTATTTTCTTTGATGAATACTCCATGTTTTTGTAATTAATTTTTTTCTTAATCTTTTTTGTTTTATTTCAATTATGCCGTTTCAATGGACTTTGACATATTTCTTTTGCATTTATTTAATCATATTAATAGATGAGTGTTTTAGTAAAGAAGTGGTGATAGATTCAGTGAACATTGTCAAAGGAACGTCATCTTCATTAGTGATCTGGTCAGGTCGATTTTCAAATGATTTCATATGGCGACCTACCCCAACAAGAGCCCCAAAGGGCAGTAAATGTGAAATGAATTTTTTTACAAATGACTTGGATATCCGAGTCCTCTTCCAGAATGATACCCATCGGATTGAGAGTGTCCATGTGCTACCTGAACAAGATCATTATGTCTGCATGCTTTATGGAAATAATTGGATCCATCAGGGTGAACAACTTAGCATGCGACACAAGGACAGAACTCTACCTGTGTTAAGGTTAGAAGAAAATTACATTTATCTTTTTATTATATTTAAAATTAAATTCAGAAAAATTAATTTTGTCACGAAATGTCATATGTCTTTTAAAAGCAATTCTATTGTTAAAAAAATCTTCAACAATACACAACCCTTCATTACGGTGGAGAAATTTAAGTTTTTAGTTCCTTATTTAGGAAGAAACAAGGACAAACAAAAAAATTTGCCCTTTTTTTTACATTCTATAAAACACTAATTAGGTCTATTTTTTATTCAAGTTTTTTTTTCTAGAAATTTAAATTTCATCCAATGACCATGAAGTATGTTTTCCAATGACAATTGTGAGATAAAAAAAATAATACAGGGTCTAGAAAACTTATTTGACCACCCATCCCTTTGCCGAATAAGATCATTATTTATGTAGTTTTAGTCAAAGACCAAAAACAAATTTAATTTTTGGTAACAATTTAATTAAATATTTGATGACATATTATAGCCCTAAGTTAATGTCTTTTACAGGTCAAGTTATTTTAAATTTTCAAACAATACTTTGCCAAATTATTTAAATAAATTTTTGACTTTGACTTCAGTTTGCTAAGTCACTGTCCGCCCCCTTCCTCTTCATTAATTTATTATTAAATAATTTTTTTTTAATTAACCCTATTTTTGAGAAATGAGGAAAAAAATAATTTCAAATTTATTTTCATCACAAGAGAGTATTTTCCTATCTTATATTTTAAAATAATTGATTTTTTATATTCTGACTGACAAAGAATATTATATTTATATCCAAAGAATAAAAAAAAACGATGCTTCTGCCCACTAGTGGTGGATAGTCGACTCATATTTCACTCTCAGGAGACTGTCATTTCTGTATTGAAAATTCGTTCTTTGTTCCTTATTAAGAGTGTCGTTTCAAGCAAAAATCAATTTATCTTTAAAAAATATTATTATTTCAATAATTTTCATTGTGATATGTATGAAAATATTAAAGTCTCCAATCAAGAACTGATGTCAATGGTAGGCAAATTTATATTTTTTTAATTAAAAATTCAACCTATTAAACTTGCAACATGGCGTCATGCTAAAAATAAAAAATTAATAATTAATATTTTTGATCATGATTTATAATATTTATTTAATTAATTGTCTGACATATGTAGGCTTAGGGCCTCTCATGAAATTATAATTTATATTTTAAAACATTTAGAGGAAATTCACGACATTTTGAAGGCTATTCACCACTCATCTTCAAAACCTTGAATTACAACAAATTACTCTATTATTTTTTTCTTTTAATGTCTAATATGATTAATTCAAAATTCTGAAGATGAGAAATGTCTAGCTAGAGAAGGCAGGAATATAAAATGAAAACTCTTAACTGCATTGAAGTATAAATGGAAAATTATTTTAAAAAATATTCCTACCCATAGAGATAAATTTTTCTTTCATTACATTTATCTACTAATAATTCTTATTCATCAATTTTCATCAAATTAAATGAATCATTATGATTGAATCCTATAAAAACTTTGAGTTTGATACTTTAAATAAATTCAATTAATAATTGTAAGGAACATTTTAAAGTTTTAGAAAAATTGCACAATTATGAAATCATTTTTATGATTTCAGATTGATGTCATCAATTTTTCTTATATTATAGTTGAATAAGTCAAATTCAAGTTTATTATTTATTATTTACTTTATAAGAAAAAAAAGGAGACAATTGTTGAATAACACTTAATCCATTAGATAACATGAATATAACATGACTGAGAGTAGAATTTTATAGGATAACTATAAATACAGTATTTGAAAAGTTTTCATTAAAATTTTAATTTCATCTTTCTTGTATTTAAAAAGAACTTGCTGGCTCGAACGAACCCTTTCTATAACCACTTGTATTCATTTTTACTTTCTCTTATCTATATATATATGTAATATAGATATAGTGAGCAAGTATTGTTATTCATCTTAAATGATGAGTTTAAATTTTTATATTTAAGTAAGCTACCCCCCCAGAGAAATGACACGAAGCTTTTAAACAAAATCGGCCAGAGTACTTATACTTAATACTGATGTACAGTGAGGGACAATATTAAGTCCCACCCATGCGTTTTCTACTTGTGATTATTTCATTGTTTTAAAAAAAAATATATATTTTTTAATGGAAACTTTCATGGTTCAAACCTAGAAAATTTCCAATAAAGATTTTCATTTTCTTTTATAAAAACAATGAAATAATCCCAAGTAGAAAACGCATGGGTGGGACTTAATATTGTTCCTCACTGTACTTTTTCAGTTTTTTTTTTTTTCGAATTTCTCAAATTTCGCTCTAAGGATTTTGATTAAAATTCAAAAATCAATGATTTTTTAGCCCTTTAAAATGTATATTCTCAGTTTGCTCTCAAAAATGTTTATAAATTTTCCATCTTGAATTATTTGGTATCCGAATGGCTTAAATAGAAATGCCTGGATCCCCAAAAGATATTATAAATACCAACTGTTATCATATAAAGTCTTATATGGCCTGGTTTGCCGAAAAGACTGTTTGAATGTGTGTGTGAGTGTTGAGTGCGAATGAGAAAAAAAGTGTGAATGTTAAAAAAAAAAATAAATAAAAATAAATGACTAGTCAAAAAAAAAATCTATTTAATTTGCATTTTTATATTTTGATAAGAGAAAGGAACCATCTGATAAAGTAAAATAACGAATGAAATGTGTTATTTGGTTATGAATGGACCATTCTTAATTGGAAATAATAAATAAGCGGAAATGTGAGAAAGAGAGAGAAAAGTTTTAAATTTATAACCGAATTCCAGAAAGGATAAATAAAATAGTTATTTTTTTTTAATCAGCATCTTTGCTTTAATGGATATGCCTGTATGTCTATAAACGATTTTTTTTTCTTAGATACTTTACTTGCTTGAGGGAATATAAAATTTTTGAAAATTCCCAAATAAGTCATTGATTGGTATACTGGCACAACCCTGAATGTTTAATTCACCCCAATTTAATAACCCCCCCCGCCCTTTTTAGATCCAAATTCTCATTTCATGCCGCTGGGTCTTTGCATTGTGGTAGAATACCTGCCTCTTATGCTAGCGCTACAATTCTCGTCCCAAGCGACAAGAATTGGCTACCAATCTATTGAAATAAACAGGGTCGTGGTCTAAATGGCCTCAGATGCCGAAAAAGACCGTAAACAAAAAGATTTCATTTCATAGGACTATTTCTCTTTCAATTGTTTAATTTTATTTTGTTTTACCCTTTTTACTTATCAATACTTGATCATTGAGTGTTAATTTGATTAATTTTTAATTTATTTCTCAAAAAAAAAAAAAAAAAATGTGGTTTTTTATAAATTAAAATTATATAATAACATCTTGATAAATAAGAATTTATGTAATTTTATCTTTTCCTTTTTCCTAATTGTCATAAATTTAAAACAGTCTTGAGAAAACTGGCAAAGATTTGGAAAATATTTAAAGATTAAGAGAGAAATATATTTCAAATTCAAAGGTCATTGGTCAAACTAGTTTATTCCCGGTAATATTTTTTAATAATCTTACCCAAAAGGATTTTTGTAAATTAGGTTTTTTTTTTTTTTTAAATACAAGATATGTGATTATTCACAAAAACACTTTTTTCCTTTTATTAATATCCACTTATGTAATCTTTTCTCCTCTTTTATTTAACGTGAACTCCATCTTGACGAGACTGCATTATTTAAACTATTTCCTTTAGCACTGTAAAATTTTTGATAATTTGATTAAGTAGCTAAGCCTGGGTCCTGAGAGGGAAAAGATTATAAGTATGATCTTTAATTTTCATTTTTGCTAGTGATTGATTATATGACTGTTTCCTGAGACTGAGGGCGACACACTTAGACCATTAGACCCTTTGATACCACCGATTCTTAGGGGTCCTCCCACTTTCCCAGGTGACTTTGGAATGTTGGATAATTTTTACAGCGAGCAGAACTTGAATATTTCAATAATTCCCGAAACTCCTTAAGCTTGCACTTAAGTTTTTATTTCTATTTAAATAGAAAAAAAGCGATGGATGATTTATTTAAAAACTCCTTGTTAACAGACACAGAAGCAGACGCAAGCGAAGACGCAGGGATATATCTTCAGATCAAAGTTTTCAAGAATATCCGATTATATTAAAAAATAACACTGAAATCATCCCTAAAGGGAAGGTGAGATTAAGAATTTAACTTGAATAATTATATTATATTAATCTTGATCAATATTTAAAACAGATTCTCGGCATACGAGTCGAGTTCGCTGATCGAGCTCCTGAATATGGCGATGATGGTATTGTTGCTCTGATGGCTGCTACTAAGGTCACACTTCGATTATTTGGAGTTGGACTCACCAACAAAACGCAAGTTAGCGTTACCAATCAGAAAAAAGAAGCAGGGGAGATATGTTATAAACCATATTTAGACGAATATCAGGTGTGTTAATAATTCTCTACTAGAAAAAATAAAGTGGCTGTTGTATTTATATAGATGAAAGGAGCATGTAGCCAGGTAATTAGTCTCCACGAAATAAAACTCTCTGAACATAGACTTGTTAATTTGAAACATTTTCTTCCAGAGATAAATTTGGTTTTAATTATTATTTTTATTGAAATTCCTATCGGGATCCCCGTTTATTTACCCGAGGTGCTTCCGTGCACGAGGACATACACCTCAAACTCAACCGGCCCCTGGCCGTAGCCATCTACCGGCATCCCATGAAGTTACGTTATTTCCTATCTCTAACTCCTCCTACTTTCGTCTCTAGCTAGTGAACTAATCCTTATATCCTTATTTCTGGCTCCACCCGGTTCCTTTTATCCAACCTCCTCTATGCTAGGGAGGATGTCCTATTATGAGGAGGGAGCACAGGCATACTCCTTTCGAAGAATGCATCACTGAGAGGGAACCTTCTTTACGTCCCTTCCACAGGACGGGATGTCACAGAAACTCCCTCTCCTCATAGAGTTGCCAGGGGGCTATTGTGGTGGGATCCTATGTTCCAATGCCTACTCCATCCAGAGGAGGAGCGACTAATTGAAACTTCCAGTTCAATTTTATTGAAACTTAATATCTCCGTTCGTTCTGTAATAGTTTGTTTTGAAGCTGAATTTGAATTATTTCAAACAGCCTATGAGTAAAAGAAAGAATTTTTTATGGTAGGTCTACTTTATGAAAAATCTTGTACAATCCACTTGCTCTAGAATCATATTATTTTTTAATTTCGCTGACAACTTGGGTAAACATACATAATCAAATAGCAAAGTTTTCTCGAGATTTCTACTCCCAAACACAATACAAATTTAAATACAAGATATAGTAAGATATTTTCAATACTAATTTTCATTTTTTAAATAGTATCACTTTTGGATTGAGCTTGAGATTTTATTTATAAATTAATATTATGTTTTATTAAAATATATTTGATTTTTTTTACAGGTAATAAATTCGAGTACATCAGAATTCTCAGCTTTGATAACATTACAAGTTCCTCCACCAACTGGAGGTGAAGATGTTTATTATTTTTGTCTACGAGAACAAAATGTTAAAGAAGAGCCTTGGGTTCATCAGGGAAATTCATCGTTTTTGGCCATTCACACTTATAGTCGTTTGATTCCAATATGGCTCTCTATTGTCATTATTCTTTTCTGTTTATGGTTCTCTGCTTTATTCAGCGGTCTTAATTTGGGCCTTATGTCAATGGATGAAACAGGTCTCAAGATCATCTCCAACACAGGTAGAATTTCATATTATTTATAGACGAGTTTTAAAAGTAGCTTACCTCTCATCGCTCTTTTCTAGGATCCGAAAATGAACGCCGATATGCACGTGCAATCATGCCAGTACGCAAAACCGGCAACTATCTTCTCTGTTCAATACTCTTCGGCAATGTCCTAGTCAATTCCACTTTGACAATTTTAATGGACGATTTAACAAGCGGTTTAGTTGCAATCATTGGATCCACATTGGCAATTGTCATTTTTGGTGAAATAACTCCCCAGGCTATTTGTTCTCGTCATGGACTCGCCGTTGGTGCAAAAACAATATATATTACGAGATTCGTAATGGGTGTCACATGTCCACTCTCTTACCCGATAAGTAAACTTTTGGATTGGGCACTCGGCGAGGAGCTCGGAAATATTTACACCCGGGAACGTCTAAAAGAACTCGTTAAGGTAGGAATTCAACGAAGTTTAATATTTTATTTATTCAGAAAAGTAGATTTAATTACAGTACGAGTATAATTCGTTCCAGAATCATACTCGTTATGCGAAACAATAACATTCTCCCCATTGATTTGCCCCCCCCCCCCTAACAGTCTGATGTAACATACGCACAATCCGGGAATTCGGTATGCGAAACGTCGCTCGTTAAACAAGTCATTCTTTTACAATTTGTTTTGCTCGTTATGCGAATTACTCGTTATGAGAGGTGTTCGCTTAGCGAGGTTCAACTGTAATTATTTTAGTTCAAGTGTTAGAAAGGGGATGAAAAAGTCATTTGAAAAGTGATATAAAAATAATTTATTTAAAAAAATATTTTAATCTGAATCCTGTCAATTAGACCTCTTAAAAAGCATGAAAAGACACATCGACCCAAGAGTTTATTTTAAACTAAAGAGAGAAAGGGTTGAGTGTGTGAATCGTAAATTCTATTTCACTCTGTCTCATTAAAAGGTTTAATTTCTATCGATTTAAATGGGGATGCCCATGCACATAAAAAAATATATTGGTATACGTTATTCAATTTATTTTTAAATTAAAAAACAAAAAAAAAAAAAAGAGGGGGAGCTGTTCATTCGTTTTCTTCACTAAAATAAAATGATTCAAGAAAGGAGAGAGGGAAATTGAGCTTCTCTTACATACTTCTTATTACATAATGTTTGATTTGCATTAATACGTTTTTTAATTTTGTATTCCCGATAATTGGTAATCCCGACCAAAACATACGAATTATCAGGATTCTACTGTATAAATATTATCTTATGGGTCAAGAGAAAAGTGAAAACCGATGAAATTTTAGGACTATTTATTATTTTCTTCTATATTTTATTATTTCTTTAATTTTGGAGGTAGGTAATTGCTTGGTAAGCCCTGCATAACACGGTACTAAGTGAGTAGAGCAGTCATTCTCAACCTTTTTTTGTCGCGGCTCGCTTTTATCGATTTCAAAATTGGGGGCATACAAAGAAAAAGATAAGTTTTTTTTTTTTTAAACACTCACACTTTTTTCCCATTCACACTCACATTCTCAAATACATACACACATTCTTTTCGGCAACTTAGGCCATATAAGACTTTTTACGATACTCAGTATTTTAGTAATTATCTATTGGGGGTCCAGGCATTCTTATTTAACTAAATATTTTTCGAGATCTATAGATCTATATTTGAATAAGATAATAGTATTCAAAATACCTCGATTCGGACTTAACAAGTCATAGATATATTTAACAAGACTGGGAGTGTTTTTTATTGGTGAGGCCAAACATCCCATAGCCCCGGAAAGGCGGAGATCCTGGGTTCGATTCCCGGGGGCCGTGGGATGTTTGGCCTCACCAATAAAAAAACACTCACAGTCGTTGTTAAATATTCTTCTTCTTCTTTGAGGGTTTGGGATTTAAGGCATTTGGTATCCAAATGGCTTAAATAAAATCATCGGTCTACCTGGGATCCGAACCCATGACCCTTGGTATACAAGGCAGGCGCGCTATCAACTACACCAAGCCCGAGGGCAAGTTTAAAAGTTTTTCTTTTTTAATATATATAAGTACTACTATTCTTTAATTTAAACTTTTCTTGTAATAAATAATGTTAAACATTATAATCCTATATAATGTGACGACACTAAGAATTTGGCGGCCCACAAAAGTGCCGCGGCACATTAATGGGGAGAGTGGGTTTTCACCATTGTTCGAATTAGAGCGAAACCGCTTTAAAGAAGTACTGTGTTATACGGGGCGAGAGAGTAAGAGAAGGGTTGGTCCAAGTCATTCAGTCACTATTCATAGGGGACAAAATTGACTTTAAGGGAGAATAAGAAATAGCAGGACATTCAGAGATAGTAAGCCGCCGTTCCCCTCCCCAACCCCTTTGGGAAATTGTCAAGTGTTCAACATTTACGTAAGATACAGAGTAAGATGTGTAAAACTAATATTAAGATTCTTGATATAACTGGAAATTATTTTTTTAGTTCACTGTTAATTTGCATTATTTTTGAATAAAAAAAAAAAACAAAAATGAAGAATTAATAGCTAAACTGACTGACTCATCATCACCATTCTATTATATAACTCCATTATTTATATTTTCTTCCAATTTATGTTATTAATTTTCATCCAAAGAGACAATAGAATGCTTTCATTGAGGAGAGAGAGAGAGAGAGAGCGAGCGAGTTACTTGGTGGGTGGATGCCAAAAGGGCGTTTAGCCATTTGTTCATTCAGTAAAAAGCGCAATGCGACTTTCAAGTTCAAGGCTACCCTTGAAATTTTTTTTTTTTTTAAATTATCATAAATATTTTTACCTCAGTGAAAGATTCTCCTTAAAAAAAAAAAAAAAATGTCAAACAAGACAGGAAAAAAAAGGGAAAAGAACATATAAGTCTCTATTGTTCTTTTTCATTTTCATCCAAATTCATTAATTTTATACCTAACCGAAAACATTTTAAGGTCAGATAAAAATAAAAATATTTTAGTAAAATTTAGAGACACTTTGATGACTTAATAAATTATTCGAGCGTTAAGTCATTCATATCTGCTTTGATACTGATAAGAGGGCGAAAAATAATTTCGGTTCATTCATAACCGCATCTAAATAAATAAATTTTATTTTATCATCTTGTTTAGAATTGTTTGGTTTCTAAGAAAAACCTAACTGAATCCGCTAAGTTATGTATTCTTATGCAATGCATTATTGCATCAAAGAAAGGACAAGGAATTTATCTCTAGGAAAAAAATCTGTTGTGACTGGTCACATAGCACAAAATACAGTGAGGGACAATATTAAGTCCCACCCATGCGTTTTCTACTTGTGATTATTTCATTGTTTTTATAAAAGAAATTGAAAATCTTTATTGGAAATTTTCTAGGTTTGAACCATTAAAGTTTCAATTAAAAAATATATAGTATTTTTTTAAAAACAATGAAATAATCACACGTAGAAAACGCATGGGTGGGACTTGATATTGACCACTGTACCAGTACAATAAATCTAAAAAATAATTGATTTATGAA
The DNA here is from genome assembly GCA_023213315.1 of Euborellia annulipes. NCBI lineage: Eukaryota > Metazoa > Arthropoda > Insecta > Dermaptera > Anisolabididae > Euborellia > Euborellia annulipes. Next base: position 212,512 of record JAKCPI010002588.1, read on the forward strand.
TCGTTGGAGCGAATTTTGAGAAAATCAAAAAAGTGCATCAGTAAAGTACTAGTACTTTTTGGTAGATTTTGTTCAAAAGCTTCGTGTCACGTCTCAAGGGGGTACCTATAACAAATATAAAATTTCAACCTCCTAGCTCTCTTCGTTAATGAGATATTTTGTTTACAGATGGACCATTTTGATGAATTCACTTTTTTGGACTCAGGGAACCTCAAAACGTATATTTCCATCAAAATCTCAATATCGAATTTTTACCATGAATTCAATACTTAAAAAGTTCTTTATTAATGTCAATTTGAATCGGGCATTATAATACACAATACACATAATAATAATACACATAAACAATAATACATAATACACATAATACAAATAATATATCATTATTACACCAAAATTTTGGGTCTCCCTTCTTAATATTATCCTTGAGCCGACACTCAAAATTTTTTGGCTCCCTGAATACTATTTATCAGAATTTTTCCGCTGTTCCTTAAGTCAAAACATCAGTCTATCAGTCTAATATTAGATTATTTTCACGTTGCCCCTGTGGCAAAGCCTCGTCGCAGAGTGCGGTAATCACTGACCTAGACTAATTTATACTTTTTTTTAACGCGTGGAGAATACACAGTCCTGTTTTGATCTCCAAGTTAACAAAGCATTTACATTCAAAATGCTGTGTTTATGTTGATACTGATGTCAATGAGAATCTAATTGATCATCAAGGACTGAAAACAAGTGAACGAACGCTCGGGGAGAACCACCACGTGTTGTTTATCTTCTTCTGAGTTATAGAATTTTATGTGAAGCTACTTTTGTTATTGGAAAAAAAATGGAAAAAAGTGAATTTCGAGTTTTAATAAAACATTGCTTTATTAAAACTAAATAAAAATCATATGGAAAAAATTCTAGTAACGCCATCTATATGTCATCCTACGGACTTATTGAATGACTTGGTAATTTCGCTCTTTTGTACACCTCAGAAATTTTGATTTGCATACTAAATTATTAAATAAATAACACAAGGTTAAGTTTCAGAAGGATTTTGTTTTAGCTTAAGCACATTTCGACGTATAAGCTAAAATAAGATCATTTTGAAACTTAACCTTGTGTTATTTTATTTATATATCTATAATTAGGTCATAATTTAATCAAATATAATAATATTTCAACTAGTGCCAACGGGGAATTCTTTAGATTATATTAGAAATTAATAAAGCCAAATCTACATTCAGTTAATAAAGTAAAATCTTGATTCAGTTTTACCGCACCCTCTTTATTATTGGTTAAAAAAGTCTTTATTGAAACTATCAACAAACACCCTTGTGAAATAAATAATGATAAAACTATCTGTTATTCGTATCACTTCTATTTATTATGTACCGGTACTAGTAGACTATGTCTTCTTCTATTTCATTTTCAAGTTATCTTTCAAACAAGAGTCGGTCACATATGTTCAACACAAATACATAGATAAGTATCTATCAACAAAATATTGATATCCTTGGAGTCGTCAAGATTTTATTAATAATTTGATAAGAAAATAATATAATATAATTATCACATACTAAGCGAAGAAAAAATGTTACTATTGTTACAATTTTTTACACTCCCTTATCTGTATAAATAAAGTATTGCATTCATGTCAAAAAATTCGATATCGAGATTTTGAATGAAATGGTTGTTTTGAGGCCACCCAAAAAAGAAGTTCTCGTTAAATGGTCTGCTAGTCTGTGAACAGAGTATCTCAAGATCAAGAAGAGTTAGGAGGCTCAAATTTAATTTAGGTATTTTCCTAGCACGTAACACGAAGCTTTTGAACAAAATCCGCTAAAGAGTACTAATACTTTACTGATGTACTTTTTTTTCGATTTTCTCAAAATTTGCTCAAACCATATTGGTTAAAATTCATAAATCAATTATTTTTTAGATGCTTTTTAAAATGTATATACTCATTTTGCCTTCGAAATCGTTGTAAGCAAACTTTACTTCATAGGAAAGATAGAAATATTTGCTATGGAAATTAGGAATGGGCAGGATCCTTTTGGATTTAAATCCGAACCCAGGATTTTCATTTCAGATCTAGATTGAAATTCATTTTTTGGTGAGGATCTTCGATCTGGATCGAAATCATTTTTGCTCTCTGTTTCTAGTATCGGATCCTTTTCGAGGATTAGAAACACTTGATTTTTGAGATTCTTTTCAAAGGATTGCCAATCCTTTGACTTTTTTTTACTTTTTAATAAATATTTATTTTCTTTTGATTAATCCAAACGCCAAAAAATCAAGTCCGGTTCGGATTTTCGGATCGCAGATCTGGATTTGCGGACCGGAATAGCGATCCTCTTTCTAAATCAGATCGGTTCGCTAATTCTTTTTAATATTACATCTCTAATACCGGAAACTAAATATGACAAGCACATAACACAACATTCAATTACCGAAGATAAGAGCAAGTTGTGTGCTGTGCGACCAGTTACACCAGATATTTTATCATATCTTTATTATCTTAGTGGAATTATATTTATTTATTTGCCAATGGGTGGAAATTGAGGTCAAGGACATCCATCCAAGCGAGGTGTGGTCCTCTTTATCGATCCCATCCCACCCTCCAACACCGACCACCCACGCTCACCTCATCATCATTCCCCTTCACGGAAAAACTAAACAAACATGTGTTCTCACTTAACTTAATTAATTGATAATTTTCAAATTTTTATAAATTACAATTAAGGTTTCTCAACCTCCCCTTTGTTTCCCATATGATCTATAAATACAATTAAATTCCCTCTCTCCTCAGGCGGAAACTGGTTTGTTTCAGATTCTTCTGCTAAGAACTCAGACCATCTAAAAGTCTAGTCTAATTTTAACCCTGGCCAAATATCCTCTCTCTCTCACTCTTTAAATATAAATCATCTTGTGACTTTAATTTTATATCAAATCAGACAAAAATTTCAAATTTTTTATAATATCCTACTTTAGAGTGAGATACGAATCTGTTTTAGATTAATATCAAATTAACTTTTCTATATTAATTAAATGGTAAACATAGTAATCAAGTCCATTTTATATCAATTTATATCCATTTTATATCCATATATAATCAAGGGCTCTCATTTTTTATTTATTTTAAATTAAACAAAATCTTGTTTCAAAAAAATTCACAAATTCCCTGACATATATTTTCTACGTGTTTCTTTCTCTTATACTTTTTGACGTAAAGTTTAGGATTTTATTAAATCAATGAAGTCAGTGGCTGTTTGTTTATACAACAGGAAAAGCAGCAAAAAGCCTCTGCTTTTCACAAATTAATGAGACGATTCAAGAAAATTTTATTAGCCCTTCATCAGTCCTTCAAAATTGTTTAGGTCCCGGAGTTCATATCTTATGATACTTATTCAGTGAGAATGTTCATTCTCACTGAATAAGTAAGATACGACAACATATGATCATGGATGGGCAAAATCATTTAAAAAGGATTAGCAATCCTGCCAGTTCTGATGATCTGATCCGGCTGCTGCAGAAGGATTAGCGATCCGATCCGATTTAGAAAAAGGATCCACAAATCCAGATCCGAAAATTCGATCCGGACTTGTTTTTTAGTCGTTTGAATGAATCAAAAGGATATACAAAAAAGTAAAATATTTTAAAGGATTGGCAATCCTTTGAAAATGATCGCAAAAGTCCAAGATTGCTAATCCTTAGAAAAGGATTAGCGATCCAATTCTAGATCCAGAGAGCAAAAATTATTTTGATCCAGATTCAAGGTCCTCTCCCAAAAAAGGATTTCGATCCAGATCCGAAAATCCTGATCAGATTTTTGGATTTGGCCCATCTCTGCATATGATGCATAAATATGCATGTATGCCTATTGTGCCCATACCCATTTTTCATACACTTACCTCAAGATTTTGATCCTCCGATCATCTTTATATCTTATTGAAGGATGTGTAGAGGCACAGGCAGCCAAGAAATAACGCTCTGAATGCTCTTTACTAATTAGCAGGAAACGTTCGGTGCATTTATTATGTACCATTGTATACCACCGAAACGTTTCGGTCTAATTAGTAAAAAGCATTCAGAGGATTATTTCTTGGCTGCCTCTACCTCTATACTACTATCCGTACACCCTTCATTAAATACAACTTTTACATCATTATATATTATTTTTATTTGTAAATACAACATCGTTTACCATCTATTGCAAAAGTATTGAGACTAAAGCCCTGTATTTAGGCAGCCAAAATGAAAACTTGTCTGTGTGAGAAATACCTTTTTCAAAGCAGACAATAGGCCAAAAGACCCTTTTTAACAAAAGAATAACCATAAAAATTTATTTTTTTTAATATAAATTTCAAGATATATCGAAATAAAAATTATCTCAATGTCTCAGAAAAAAAGTTTAGTGAGCGTGTGCCATTTGGGTTGCCTAACTACCGGGCAAGTCTCAATACTATTGCAATAGATGACCTCTTGACAACCTTGATCTTTTGAGGACAAAATACTCATCCCCCTAAAAAGTCCATTCTCATCGTTAGTGACAATAAATAAATACTATTATAAATATTTACTTTACAAAAAAATAGTATATATCTGAAAGAAGTATTTATTTACTTTGAAATGAATAAAGTAGCTTCTGATTTCTTTATTTGATCATTTAAAAGCTTAATAATTTCAAAGGGAAGATAAATTTTATGTTTATTTTACATACAAGAAGACGATGAGTTTTTTTAAAATAAATTCTTATAAATATTTAAAAAATAAAATTCAATTTATAATCAAAATATTAGGGCCAAAATAAATAAAGTAATTATTATTTGAGACTCCGGGAAATTTGCGAATTCATTAAATAACGAGGGCAAAAAAAAAAATTATTGATATTTTTGGCACGTTTTCAATTACTTCGTCTTCCTATATAAGTTTGGAGATAAACTCATCGAGGTAAATATTAATATCTTTTTTTTTTCTCAAAGATGCATTGACATTATGGAAAGACATGACTAAAATAAACAAATTTATTTTATTTTTATACTTTTGTTGATCGCTTATCGTATCTAGTCCCATGAAAAGACGTCATCTAAAGGTATTTATTTAATTTTTTTCTTTGCAAGGAACAAGAGATGAAAAATAAATAAATAAATCCTTAAATGTCGAGTACACAGATCACGTTTATCAAATTGAGATTTTTTCCCACTCAAAAAAAGTAAAATTGTTTACCTAAAATACTTTATTAAACGTCTTCTAAAAAAAATGATTGATGGATTGTTTTGTTTTTCTTTATAATATAATTGCCTTGTGGACCCTTAGAACCGGGTCATCATGTTTGTTTAAACCATCAATACTTCAAAATTAAAATTCTTGCTTAATTTATTCTCGCGTGGAATTAATCTAGCTAATTGGTTAGATTTTATATAACACAGAGCCCGCTTTCGATGGGATTTGGGTTCGTGAGTCACCTCATACTCCATTTTCTCCAAGATATATATATTACATAAAATAACATGAGATTTCTTTTCTAGGTGACTACGGAATACAACGATCTCGAAAAGGATGAAGTGAATATAATTTCTGGAGCACTTGAACTTAGGAAAAAAATCGTCAGCGAGGTGATGACTAAACTTGAAGATGTATTCATGCTCGATTATGATACAATCCTCGATTTTGAAACAGTTTCTGAAATCATGAAACAAGGTATTATTTATAATAGTTTAGTGCAAAGGTCAGTAGTCAAATAAATACATACATATACAAATATACTATATTCCTAGGGATAAACATACAATTTCACAAATTTTTAATCAATTTTTGCCTTCAGTAGTTAGTGGATATAATTATGAATTAGTTTGTTTTTTATCGAAATATAAATTAGTCAATTTTTTCTAAAATCTCATTTCGGTTTTCTGTTTTTCCATTTGCCCCCTGCTTTGGTAACACACATCTCGACTCTCCATAAAGTTAGTTGATCACTTCTTCTCGTAAAGTTGCTCTCTTGTGGAGGAATATAATGTTCAACTCCAAGACATAACTGATTTGGTTGCATTAATTATTTTTCTATTGGAAGTTATTGTTGTAGGGAGCAGGGTTAAGAAAATAAAAGGAATTTGAAAATAACTAGAATGTTCGAGTTGATTAATTATTTAATGTTTTATGACTGTAGATTTCAGGATCGGAAGGAGGATTTGCAGCCAGGAGATTAAATAAAAAATCTTTTAAATACCTAAGATCGTGTATAGTTAACAATATTTGCCCTGATGAAGGTCGTGATTGGCGACTGAAACGTCGGTGAATAAAAATGAATTAAAATATTTTTTATTTAATCTCTTGACTGCAAAGTTTCTTCGGATCCTGTTTAAATAGGAAGTTTACTCCAAGTACCTTTCATTGTTCAAAGGTGGAAAGTAAAACAATTTTTTGCTTTAGGTTGGAATTAATTGTAACTGTTTCTGTACAGAGTTACAGTTTCGGAGATCATAGACTCCATCTTCAGGCTGAAATTAATACAAATTAACCATCATAAGTTAGAATCATAAACAAATAAACATTTATGAACTTGAAAATTCTAACTTATGATGGTTAATTCATATTAATTTGAGCCTGAAGATGGAGTCTGTGAATCTCCAAAACTGTAACTTTGTACAGAAACAGTCGCAATAAATTCCAACCTAAAACAAAAAATTGTTTCACTTTCAACCTTTGATCAAAGAAAGGTACTTTAAGTAAACTTCCAATTTAAAGTATAATAAAAAGAATATTCTTTTTTCAAAATCAGACATGCTGCTGCTCATTCATTTACAGTTGTTTCGGTCTTAGACTTCACATCATCAAGTCAAAAAAAACTATTATATTTAGTATGAGAAGTAACAATTTTTTTTCTTTTTTTTGTACTAATCGAGCATGTTCGTGCTACAGCCTTTTATTTTAATTTTGTGTAGATTATACAATAATAAAAAAAAAAGATTGTAACTGGAGCTTGCCAAGTATGAAAAAAGAAAAAAATTGTTGAATAAAATAGAATACTTTTCTTACTAAAAAATAATTTTTTAGACACAATCGTCAGTAAAACCATTCTGTAAAAAAGAAAATTGTTTTTCATTTTCTCTTCTACCTTCCGATAGATTACCAATATAATTTTACTTTGACAGTCATACTGACTGTTTTTATGATTTTAATTATTTTTATTTAATGAAAAAATTTCTCATACCCTGAATGCGAACATCCATATTCTTATCTGAAGGGCCAGAGGTGTAATTTAGGGGGGTGGGGGCAGTGGGGGCATTTGATTTTTTTAAATTTTATGTTCTAAATAAAATATTTCAAAATAGAGTATATAAACTGTACAAAATTAAACAATTAAATTAAATATCTTTAGGCCAAATTATTTGTAAGTAAATTTTAAGAAAAAAAAGTCCCCCCCCCCCCAAGAAAAACTTGAAATGACGCCACTGTGATGGATTCCCTTGTCTTTTGAATTCAGATAGATAATCATTTTCCTTTCGCGTTATTTATTTTTAGTTCAACGTAAGATGTAGTAATGAAATGATTGAATAGCATGATTAAACAAGTTAGCAAAATTTTTTTTTAAATAACATTCACATCAAAGGACATCTAATTTTAGATAAGTTGAGACACAAAATTTTAAACAATATATTCTCCAGAATAATTTTGTCATTGATTTATTATTTCATTAAAATAATTTATTTTTTTAAATTATATGCCTGTCTTTCTATATAAATTATTTTCCATTTTTTTAAACAATACATTTGTATCTTCAGAATTCGAATTGGCAAATTAATCATGAAATTTCTGCATCTCAAATAAAGACGAAAAAAAAAATGTTGATTTATATTTTGGCCATAATACAGAAGAATTGTTCTGATTTAAATGGAGATCAAAGGAAAAACAAACTAGTTATAATTTTGCGTCTCTCTTATGTAAAAATGAAATCGTCACATATCTCTCATATCAAAAATATTAAATTTTATATGCATGTTAAAAAAAATTTTTTTTCTTAATTAGTTAATAAAATTGTTAAATAATAGAGATTATATAATAGGAATTAGTTCATAACAAACAGAGAGGAAATTGGAATGTGATCTAATACTCATTAGTGGCTGCTGGGTTGGGAGCTCATGCATCTCTCTTTCTCTCTACTTCATTGGGATTTATTTTTACATCTTAAAAGCAAACACTTTGATGAATAATCTTAACTAGAACTTTTTTTTTACAATTCTTTGCCAAACAATTTTATTGATAAAAATATAAAACCAAGAAATGAAGTAAGTGTTAATAGGAAAAAAATCTTATGAGTACATTACCCAATTTTGGATGTATAGAAGGAGTTATTCCTTTAATAAATTTCAAAAATATTCTAGGATATAATTGATATATAAAAAAACTAAGGTATTATCTATTTCAAAAATAATAAAGAGCGCCTAACATGGCTATTTCTCTTTCTCTAAGGAGTGAAGCCTTTATTATTATGGGAGTTTTTAATTATAGACCACATTTGTATTAATTATTTATTAAAAATATAAATCTCTATATAATAATTAATACAAATGTGGTCTATAATTAAAAATTCCCTCAATAATACAAACCACAAAAGCTTTAATAAATAATAAGCATTTGTTTTTTACTTTCTTAACTATATTTGTAAACAGGATCGCTGAAGGGGGGGGGTGTATCCCCGGAGCCCGGTCCCTTTGCTCTCCAACCTTAAAATTCTAATAAAAAATAATTTTCATTTAATTGAGGTGTATAGCTGATATAATATAAATAATTCAAGGTTCAGGAAATCCCAAATGAGCAACGCAGCTAGTCGTTTTTTCAATTTTTATTTAAACATAAAGTGCCAGGGCCAACGTTTCGGCCTATATGTAACCGAAACTTTATGTTTAAATAAAAATTGAAAAAACGACTAGCTGCTGCTTTGCTCATTTGGGATTTCCTGAACCTTAAAAAATTTTCATGGTTAAAATTTCAATTAAAAAAAATAATTTTCATGAAATTTCTTCCTTAGGAACCCCAGGCCCTTTAAACTCAAATCTTAAAATTATAGATGAAGATAGGGGACAGGCTGGTGGATATTATTGAGAAGGATGAAGATAAATAAAAATGATTTTCAGGCCAATTTATTCGGATTATCTCCTCCCGCTATGAGTAAACGTTTCGGATTTCAAACGACTCCTTCTTCAGGACTTAAGGAGTCAAAGTTTTGGAGTTCTTTCTTCAGGACCAAGAAGTCGTTTGAACTCCGAAACATTGACTCATAACGGAAGGAGATAATCCGAATAAATTGGCCTGAATATCATCTCCAGATTTTTATTTATCTTCATCCTTCTTAAATTTATAATTTAAAAAAATCATTTGCTTGATCTACTGTGTGTTAGAACAGATTATCAAGTCTGGGTGTTCTAGCTCTGGAAACATAATTAATGAGAAAAGCTGACTTGGATTGGAATCTATAATTGAAAATTTTGCATCACTCGAGGCCAGGAGAGCAATTTTATAAAAACTCTTTAGGTATTGTTGGCATGTAAGCTACAATAGCCCTTTTTCATTATAAAAAAAATTCTAGGAGGGGGGGCGTATTATTATACTGTATATCCTTGTCAAGTCTGGATGAGGCCCTGCTGTAATATATAGTGAGAAAGTATTGTTTTAAAACAGATAATAGTAGTAGTGACCAACATATATATCACATTGATCACCTCGTATTTTTAATAAATATTTAATACAAAAATGTGGTCTATAATTAAAAATTCTCCTAATAATAGTAGTAGTGGTTGACCGATTTTATTTACAAATTTTCAAAAAATACATTCATCTTTCTTGTTTGAATCTTTAAAAGTTTATTTATACTTGAATGAAGAATAAATATACACTCGAAAATTTTGTTTATTGATTAATTGATATGAAAAATTAAATAGTATTTAAAATTGATCATTGAAATGAAAATATTTAAATAATATTAGAAGGAAATAAAAAAAAAAATTATGAAATAAATCTTTATCATTATATCATACTCATTTAAAATTATAATTTATTAACATTTATTTCAACAGGAAAATCTTTCGAAAATATTTTTTTCGCGGAAAGGGGGCGCGCTTATATTTGAAGATTCATCCCCAACTCACCAAAAAATATTTAATATATATGCATACATCTATAAAATTTCTTGAGTTGAATAACTGTAGTTATTTAATTAGAAGAAAAGGACGGCAGCCTTCCCATTTCGAGTACTAGTCGCACTGATCTTCAGGGCAAGCAAAATTGTCAGAATTTAGTAGAGGTTGTGCTGTACTCACTTTTAATTTCATGTTTATACAGGTTCTTATTAATTATTGAGATCGACAAATTTGTAAAAAACTATTCTTCAATTATTGTACATTATTATTAGTATTATTATTGTACTTATTTGTCGATCTTAAGAATTAATAACAAATTAAAATTGAGTACCGCACAACCTGTACTAAATTATGACAATTTTGGCCCTGTGCGACTAATAGTCGAAACGTCGGCAACTAAATATAAAGCTTTTTTATTTCACCTGGCTACTGTATCCGGAAAGACTCCCGTTCCTTTCTTCTATTTATATATATTTTGTTCAAAGGATCCTCTCAAACAAGTTTTTTTTTTTTTAAATGCATTTACCGGTATTTCTTCCAAGGAAGTTTCTAAGGGGACATTTTTTAAATTTCGGGGTTGGGAGTCTCTCCTAATAAAGGGGTAGTTTAAATAAACAGAGGGATGAAAACACCTCCAAAAATAAACCAATCGATCCATTTCGTGAGTCATCTTATTAAGGCTCTCATTCAAGTTCAAGCTTTGCAATATTGAATATAAATTTAATTAAATTCTTAAAAATGTCTTTTGTGAATGATTATGCCTCTTCTTTATTCTTAGGCATCGAAAAAACAGGGAATTAAAAATGAACTAGATTTACATTTACTCGAAATCAAATTTATAATTAGATAGAATTTTAATGATAATAAATTTGTTATTTTTACAGAACGAACGAAAAAAGAAATCTTTCTTATAAAAAGGTGACCTACTCCTCCTATGACCTTTTAATTTAAGGGCAACGAAAGTTCAAGGTTTGAAAGGGAGAAAGAGAGAAGGGCAAGAGAAAAGGTTCACGCTATTCCAAATTCTGACAAAACCCTATTTATATTACAACTTTTAAATAAAAAAAAAAAGGAAATTTTTCTAATCATAAGATTTGTCCTTTATCAAATCTTTAGAACCTGAAATATAAAATTAAACAAAAAAAATTTATTTTTTTATTGACCAAGTCTTCGTAATCCGGTTCAAAGCTGGTTCTAAGCCTTTGTTTATTTTTTTTCTACTTCCTTTGCCAAAAAATCGCTCATTTATTTAAAAAAAAAAAAAAAAAAATAGGTTAATAGCCTATGATTATAAAATTGTTTATTTGGGTAAATTTAAAAGAGGATCGGTATTTAAATTTTAAAAGAATCTATGAAATAAACCTTGACCGTCATACAATATTAGGAATACATTTTTTGTATTCTTTTCTTTAGTAATTTTTTTTTAAATTATTGTATTGATTGAATCTTTTCCAAAACTGAATCTAAATTTACATTTGTGTGACACATCATAGACGACAAGCTGACGTCACGTCCACTCAATACAGACATAACATTAAGTAAATTAAATTATAAACAAACAAATTGACAAACTTGATGGGCACTGTTATAAAGTTTATTTAAACTAAGAACAAAGCACTACTTTATTTATTTATTTTTACAAATAGTCGTTTATTGATTACTGACAGAAAAGGATTGCATTGGGATTTTATTTTTTGCATGATTTTTCTATTATTCAGTTTTGTAGAGAATATTGTATTGGAGAAATTTTTGAAACTATAGACATTGATAGAATTTTAATTAGTTGGTATGCTGGTTGACTGGTGCAGATTTTTACTGAAAAAAATTTTTTTCTTGTTTCAGACGACTGCATTGGGCGTATTTTAGTTGCAGCTTCTTTGGGAACATCATATATAAATAAATAGAATTAGCATGAGTTAGATACATTATATTTTTGATTTTTAAGTTTCAGAAGGGTATATATTATTTTTTGTAGGGAGTTATGATTTTTATTGAACTGAAAAAATATTGAAACAAGAATTAAATCGAAATTATAACTTTTAAATTTGTTTTAAACATTAAATTATATTTGAAGCGCATTGTTTAAACTGATGAGAAAAAAGAGACCCGGGACAACTAATTAAAAAATAAATAAATAAATCTAGTAATAATTACCGAAAAATATAAAATAAATTTGTAATTTTCTATACGTCCAATTTATTGTTTCAATGCTTTGTTTTATATTTGTTGACTAAATTTGCAAATTTGAGTTCTCTCCCCCCCCCCCCCACCCTGATCGAAGTAGTATATGTGCTGTATAAACATTAGATTTAAGCAAACAAAAAAATTAAATAACGATGAAAGGTGACTGTAGACTTTAAAATAGTAGTCGTACAGCCAAGGAAATTTAATAAAAAAATTTTTATTTAATTATTAATCGTCGACGATTAATCTGATCACGACCTTAATTCATCAGGACGATTTTAACAATTAATCGTCCTGACGAAGTTCGTGATTAGCGACCGAAACGTTGACGATTAATTATTTAAATAAAAGTTCTTTTATTTAATTTCCTTGGCTGTTACGTCTCTTAAATACGCTAATAAATTCATATATAAATAATACAAAATACATAATAAAATTAAACACATCAAAACTAAAAAATTAATATGAATATACTTTTTAGTAAAAAAGTGAAAAATGTAGACTACAATCTTTTGAAAAAATGACATGTCCCTCCAAGTACTTAGAAATATGGATAATTAAAAATAAAAATTATAATATCATGCTAGTTCTATTTTTTTAATATTATAGATCTGATGATGGCCTCAAAGTAATCGAAACTGAAAATAAAATATGTGCAAAAAATACAGTTAAATCTGCACCTGTCTACCAGCCATTAAACTAACTTCTCAATTTTATCATCTTGGACTGTTTCCAACTTATAAATATCTCAATTTGATCAGCATTTGAATAAACAATTTCCTTTTAAAATAACAATATATTTTAAAAGAGGCATCAATGCACTCATTATTGTTACTTTCTCTTACCTCTCTATATGTTAATATATGCAAAGATAAGTTTTCTCGGGTTAAGTCTTTGCATACATCCGGTCGCGGAAACTTTCCAGTACATGTTAATATATATATATATAGAGAAAGTATTAGATTCATGTCAAAAATTCGATGTCGAGATTTTGATGGATACACGTTTTGAGGTCCCTTGAATTGGTTTTCGCGACATGGTCTGTCTATGTGTCTGTGAACAAAATATCTTAAGAACAAAAAGGTCTAGGAGGTTGAAATTTTATATTTAAGTAGGCACCCCCGGGAACCGTTTTTAAAAATTGGGAAAAATTTTTAATTTTCTTTTTTTTTAAATTCATAATAAAATTATAATATTTTTTTTTATTAAATGTTATTTTTTTTTTTTTGGGTTGAGGGTTTTACTATTTTTTTTTTTTTTTTAAAAAAAATTTTTGTTTGATTAAATTGAAATATTTATGACTAAAGCTTAATCCTTCCGACAGACTAATAACTTTATTAAAACTACATCAGTTTATTTGTATTTTTCTTTTTTTTTTTTAATATTTTAAACTTAAAAAAAAAAAATAAAAATAATATAAACTTAATTTTTTTCTTTTTAAGGTTATTCACGTATTCCTGTCTTCGAGGGCGCTCGTTCCAACATCGTTACAGTTCTTTATATAAAAGATCTGGCTTTCGTCGATCCTGATGACAACACTCAGCTGAAGACATTATGCAAATTTTATCAAAACCCATGCAATTTTGTTTTTGAAGATACCACTCTCGATGTCATGTTTAAACAATTCAAAGAAGGTATCATCATCTACATCATCCTCATCTTCATCCTCTCGTCGTATATAAAAAAATATTCTAAAATGAATGGGGATGGATAACTTTTGGATTTCTTCCTTGGGGGGTTTAAGTACTCAATAATTTGCAGGCATCAAGGGTCACATGGCGTTCGTGCATAGGGTGAATAACGAGGGCGAGGGAGATCCCTTCTATGAGACCATCGGGCTAATTACTCTTGAAGATGTCATCGAGGAACTCATCCAAGCCGAGATTGTCGACGAAACTGATGTTTGGAGTGAGTATACTCTCTCATTTTCTAATGTTTTTAAAAACACCTGCTTACGTCCAAAATATCATTATCGCATAGAACAATTTCTTTTAATAATTCCGGGTATGATCGAGTTGGAGCTCAAAGGTTTTTTTTTTTTTTAATAAAATTGGAAAAAACTAAAAGAGTACATCAGTAAAGTACTAGTACTCGAGTTTCCAAAAGACCAGATAAACGTAATTTGTTTTATATACCGAAAATAGTACAGTGAGGGACAATATTAAGTCCCACCCATGCGTTTTCGACTTGTGATTATTTCATTTAAAAAAAAAAAAAAATGTTATATATTTTTTAATGGAAACTTTCATGGTTCAAACCTAGACAATTTCCAATAAAGATTTTCATTTTCTTTTATAAAAACAATGAAATAATCACAAGTAGAAAACGCATGGGTGGGACTTAATATTGACCTTCACTCTACATATTTAAAATTAAAATTTGAAAGAAATTAAGGCTAATTTCCAGAAAATTGGAAAAAACTAATAAAGTACATCAGTAAGGTACTAGTACTTGATGTTTCCCAATGACGAATTCTAAAGAAATTTGTTTTTTTTTTTACCGAAAATAGTATATATTTGAAATTTCAAAGAAATCGTTAAAGGTAATTTCGAGAAAATTGGAAAAAAACTAAAAAAGTACATAAGTAGAGTACTAGTACTCCAATTTTCCCAAAAATGAGATCTAGTGCATATTCATATTGGTACCGCAAATAGTATATATTTAAAATTTGAAAAAAAAAAATCGTTTGAGCCTTTTTCGAGAACTTATGTGCTTACAAATAAACGTACATTGGTCGTTTAATAGTATAAGATAAGATAAAAATAAGATTTGAAAAAATAGTCTTTTAATTTTCTAAGTACAAAATTTGATTTTAAGCGGACAATCGTTCAAAACGTAAACGCATTAAGACAACCAAGCAAGACTTTACTATCTTCGCTGAACGACGAGAAAACCAACGGATTCATATTTCACCTCAAATGACACTTGCTACATTCCAATATCTAAGCACAGGTAAGTTATAATTTAAAATAAGACATTTTTTTTTTTACTTTTTTTAAAATTATTCTTTTCATTTATGCAGCTGTTGACGCCTTTAGACCTGAGATTATCAGTGAAACAATTCTCCGTCGCCTTTTGAAACAGGATGTTATTTATCATGTAAAAATGAAGAACAAGGAAAAGGCACGCAACGATCCCACAACTATGATATACACCCAGGGCAAAACTGCGGACTATTTCGTACTTATACTTGAGGGGCGTGTTGAAGTTACGGTTGGAAAGGAAAATCTTATTTTTGAATCAGGACCATTCACAGTGTTTGGAGCTCAAGCTCTGGCTCAAAACATTGGCGTCGGTAAGAAAGTTTTTCTTGAATATTTATGATTTAAAATAAAAGCGTGGGGCGCCATTGATATCTAAAGGAATTGTCTATTCTTAGAGCGTCGGAATCACCTCGAAGGGCCCAGACTTTTATTATAAGTCATAAATATTCAACAATTTGACAACAAAAATGAAATTATTTCTCTCTTTTTAGTTCAATTTAAATAAAAGCATTTTGTTAAAAAAGTTTTTTTTTATTAAATTTAAACTAAACCTAGTGTTTACTTTTAATTATTATTAAATTATTTTAATTTTAAAAATGTTTAAACTAATGCCTAGGGTGTATTCTTTAGATTAGACAATTTATTTGTTTGTATTTTTTCCAGTGGACTCGCCGCAGTCCGCTGCTCCTCAAAGTCTTGGCTCGATGCAATCCGTCAATTTGGATGTCATGCTACGCCATTCATTCATTCCCGATTATTCAGTGCGTGCAATTTCTGAAGTCTTATATGTCCGTATAAAACAATCCCTTTACTTGGCTGCCAAACAGGCTTCTTTAATGGAACGCGCTAAACGAGATGTGGCCCAGGGCGATGATCATTTTGATGATGAAGTCGAAAAGGTAAGTAAGGTAATATTTATTTCAAAATAAAATAAATTTAAATAACGATTTTTTTTTTTAATTTTAAAGCTTTTACACTCATTGGACGAAGATGATCGAAGTCAGGGACCAGCCGATTCTCCTACACCGTCTAGAGGTCAACATACTAGACAAAGTTTGACAACACAGGTCTGATAAATTCTTTAAATTTTTAGAAATAAACATGAAAAGACATAAAATTTTATGAAACTCATCTCAATATTGATATCACCTGGGTGAATATTCGTTTCTTTGGCTATTATGTACATTTCCTGATCTGATCGAGAGGTTGAGTCAACCAAACTAATATTTTTAAAATAAAATAAATTTTTTTTTTTTTAATGCAACTGAAGGTGAAAAGATACTTTCAAGATATTACTTCAGAAATCTAAGCATTTTGGTTGCTCAAGCTCAAAGATTCACTTTCAAACATAGTAAGCACTTGTTGCGCCCACTGTACTATAGGGAAAGTGTGAGAGTCTTGGGACAGTTTTTACATTATCATGATTGTACATTTTAGATGATAACATTTTTGTTTTTACTAGGTATTCCAAACAATTAGAGTCTTGCATATTTTGTAAAAAAAAAAAAACTTGAACCAATAACTTATTACTCTAATTTTTGGATTTTTTTTTTCTTTATTTCTCGGCTGTAGCTTGCCGCCATTCAGCCCTTCACTTTTGTTTTTTACAAATATAGAGTACAAAAATATATAATAATAAAAACATAATAGAAGGTAAACATTAGGAAACATTTTAACAAATATTATATATCAAAGAAATTTTTGGATTTAAAAATGTATGTCTTTTGTCCCATGTCTCCAATTTTAAGAGAGACATGGCATAAAAGACATATTACACTTTTAAATCCAAATTTGAAATTAGATTAATAAGTTATTGGTTCAAGTTTTTTTTTTTTTACAAAATGTGCAAGACTAATTGTACAAAAATGAAAATGTTATCATCTAAAAGGTACATGATAATGTAAGTAAGTGTCCTAAGCCTCCCCCAAGTCTCCCACTTATCCCGACATGTTCCTGGGAGAGATAGGACAATGAACAATAATCCAAATAATAAATAGTGAATAGTGAAAAACAACAGAATGTAGAAAATATCTTTAATTTATTCTTTGGCCTATCGATTTCGTCCAAAGAACATCATCAGGCCAGCGTTATTGAAATATAAAATAGTATATACATGGTTTTTTGGCTTTTTAAAAAGAGTTGAAACAAATTCTTTGTCAAAAAACCATGTATATACTATTTTATATTTCAATAACGCTGGCCTGATGATGTCCTTTGGACGAAATCGATAGCCCAAAGAATAAATTAAAGATATTTTCTACATTCTATTGTTTTTCACTATTCACTATTCATCAATTAACACAACAGACAAATGGAGTATTACATCAAACACAAATCCAAATAATATTGTAACAAATAATTTTTTATTGTAAAATCATGTGGCTAATCATTATTCAGTAAAAGGCAATGAACCAACTCTCTCCTGGTACCAACACTCCCACACCTCCCCTACATTTTTCCCTGTTTTTCACAACTCAATACATGGAATTTTCCGTACTTCCTCTATTTTTAAGACGTATTCATTAATTTTATTTAAACTAATTCCTATCTAATTTAATTTCTCCATTTTTTTTTAGGACATGCCTCGATTAATTTCACCAGCCGCAAGCACCGGTGTCGCTCCTCCAGCACTTGGTAACAGCCTCTCAAATATGACAGTGACTTCGCCATCTGGAACTACACATAGTTCACCGGTAGAGGTAGCTTCCAACTTTAAACGTTCTCCACCGCCCTTAGGAGCTACAATTAAAACGTCATCAACGGAGAACACTGATGACATTTCTTCTTCGAATCCTGCCCAGATTCCACTTCTGTCCAAAACACCGCCGACTAAATGCTAGCAACGACCTATTTGGCCCGAAAAATATTCTGGCCAAGTAAATCAAATTGTTTGTTTCTAAAAAAAAAGTGTATATAAAAGATAAGAGAGTGCTCCTTCGAGAAGGATCATTATTTAAATTCTAGTCTCAGGACTTATATTTATTAATAGAAATTAGTATGATTTGACAATGGCCTCTTTAGACACAGCACTTGTCCAGTCTGATATGACGTAAAATTTAATAAATAGAAAAACCAAAAAAATAATTTTGAAAAATTTACATATTAAATATGAGTTTTATTTAAAAAAATAATCTACGTATTAATTAAAATTTTGCTGAATTGTAGTGCATGATATTAGAGAATGTAATTAATATTTCCAACAACATTAATATATTACAAATTGGAGTAGGAAATGACAAATATCCTTAATGTAAATAATGATATTATGTAAAGTATTGTCTTCTTAACTAAAAGTAAAAGTAAGCAGAATATCTTTAATATCAGTGATTTTAGTCAATAAAAAAAAAAAAATTCAGAAGTTGAGAGGTTATATTTTTTGTTACAAAATAAAGTAGAAAAACTTGAGATAAAATATAATTCATTATTATCAAAACATGATAATTTTGATTTTATTAAGGGCAAATCAAAAGATGACTTGTCTAAAAATTTCATAGTTATATATATATAAATTAATGTTGTTGGTAGTTTCAATTTAATTGAAAGGAAAAAATATAAATAATTGAAATAAATGAACATTTCAGAACAATAAATAAATAAATTAGCATCAAATTAAAAATTTACATTATAAGAAGGCTCTATAAAGATGAATATTCGCAGCCGCTATTTTGGGTCCAATTTTAGAGCTGTCACCCTGTTTGCAGCTTAAATAGTATCACATCCTGTTTTTTTTTTTTTTTTTTTAATAAATATATAAAAATATATTCTCTGTGATTAAAGTATGGTATTTTTTTCAAGTGTGCAAGGAATTGTCATTAAATGACTACTTTTTTTTGTTTAGGTAGAATATTTTACTTACAAAATATCATAAGCGTTTGAAAACTTTTGTACACATCAAATGAAAGTAGTAGAGCTTTAGAATTTATTTTAAATTTTTTAAACGAAAACATAAATAACTACATTATTTATGAACTTAACCTCATACTTATAATTTTCGGTGTCTGAATTTGTTCGTTTGAAAGGGTTCTTTACAATCTGGCAACATTAAAATATTTTTTATAACATCACAAAATGATTTTTTTTTTACAAATAATTGAGAGAAATAGATTCTGACGTGTTGGTATACACTGTTCTTGATGTCATTAAGACCCAAAATGACGGCTACCTATTCAGAGCTCTAATGATAATGACAATAAATAGAGAGTTATTTTTAGGAACCGACCGAATATTCGGTTTCGGTTACGGTTTCGGCCAAAAATCCTGGTTTCCGCCGTAGTTCCGGTCTCGGCCAAAAAGTAGCCGCAAACTGAGTTTGAAAAGATGGGATGAGACTCGCATGCAAAAACAAAGTTCAAATGATTTGCACTTGAGGGAGAAAAAGAATTTTCCGCTAAGCGGAAAAGGTGCGGAAAAAAAATTTAGTCTCCCTAAAAAAAAGCAGGGGGGAAAAAATTTCAAAAAAAAAATTTTTAATAGGAAATACAAGTTTAGGTTTCGGTTACGGTTTCGGCCGAAACTAAGATCGAGGCCGAAATTCGGTTTCGGATTCGGCTGAAAATCTTGTTTCGGTCGGACCCAAGCTAGTTCTTTTGTGAATTAACTACCAGTATTTTGAAAACTAAAAAATTTTCATTTCTTCAAAAGATCAATTTTCTCTATTTTACGTCATATCAATATGAAAAATGTTCGTAGAGAGGCTCATTTTATTTCGTATGCTTTCTTTAAAAGACATCCAGGGAATATATATATTTTTGTTGGCTGTTGATGTTTATTGTTGTTGGTGGTGTAAATGGCAGGATTCTTTGCTTGAATATTCAAGCTTAGTATTGTACTTATATATATATATATAAAACTTATAGGTATATTTATATATCAACTGTTAAAAAGATTGATTTATAAAAGATTTACTTAATCAACGAATTAAAAAACAACTTTTACAAAAAAAAAAAAAGATAGTCCAAAAAATAATTATTAATTAATTTTAGAGAAAGGACTGAAAAATGAAAAGTTTTATCTTCATTATATATTTATATAACCCTTAATCATCATTTACTTAAATTTGTATATGTAGTGATATTCTTAGTTTATTGAATTTTTATTCCATTTTTTTTTTATTTTAAAAATGGCGGAATTTATATATTTTTTTTTTTATCCGAATTTATTTTCTCATACAATTGGCGTTAAAAATTAAATTTTATAAAAGTGACAAAAAAAAAATTCAACTCAAAGACTGATTTCTATACGAATGGTCGATTTTATACTTGATAAAGACCTTTTTTTTTTTTTTTGAAAAACAAATAATGATAAAAAAAATCATTTTACCTTTTAAATTGACTGTTTGTATGTTATCTTCAGGATCTTAAAATGTTGAAAATAATTTTTTTTTTTTCTTAATTTAAATTAAATTATTGAGATTTATATACCGTATATTATTCGACGTATATAAATCTCCCTATATTATATGTATTTGGGTGGGCCGAAAAAACTCTTTTTCTTTCTTTTTTGATTTCGAAGTTATAATAGCGCGCGGAAAAATTATATAGACAAAAAAAAAAATTTATCATAATCGGTTGGCATCTTCAGGTCCCGCATAGGCCCTAAAGTTTGTCAAATTTTGAAAAAAAAACTTCATTTTTCGTAGTTTGTAACATCTTCAAAAAGAGCCTAAAAATATTGTGTTTTAATTTGGTTTAGATCATTTGATATCTTCCGATAAGGCCCAAAATTTGCCAAAATAATGAAAAATTTACATTTTTAGGAGTTTTTTTTATATATCTTTAATATACTTTTTTTTTAACGTAATAATTACAGTATTTTTATTTTTGAACATAAGAAAGCTGTTTTCTTACGGTGTGAATTCAAAAATTAAAAAAATAATCGCAAAAATGAAGTTTTTTTCATATTTTGTCAAACTTTAGGACTTATGCGCACACAGGAAGATGTCAACAGATTTTTTTCTTTTTTTGTCTCTATAATTCGCAACTCTTCCGCGCTATTACAACTTCAAAATGAAAAAATGAGTTTTTTCGGCCCACCCTAATATATATATACATCCAATTTATTTCTTTTTAATATATCTTCAACGGATATATTTAGAGAACACGAAAAATAAATAATTTTGCTTATTATTTTTAGATATTTCGATCCCAGTGAAATGGAATCATCCTCAGTACATGCAACAGATGTTTTGTAAATCGTCACATGCTCCCATCCAATATGACATATAACATTCCATGAATGCAGTTTATATAATCAAAAATTGCATTCATGGAGATACACTGGGATCGAAATATCTACAAATAAACGGATAATACTCAAAATTATTCAATTTTTTGGCCAACGATCAGGTCCTAATAAAATTGATTTTCCTTACAGCCATCTAGAAACAATTTTTTTTTTTTTTTATCTAATCCGATTTTTTTTTCAGAGCAGTGTTATATAATAAATGAAATATTTAGTTATGGGTCAACTTCATCAAATGAAAAATTCATAGAAAATAGAAAATTTTAAAAATATTAATTAACGTCATTTAATGTGAGCTTTTTATTTTTATTTACAGAATTTGCTACTTATTTTTAAGAATGAAGGTATTTTTTTTTGAATTTTTTGTTTTCAAATAAAAATTATATAATCATTTACTACCTAAATTCATGGTAGGGGGAGTGTTTCAAAGACAGGAAACTTTTTTCCATTAAAAAAATAAGACTTTTAATCATTATGAATTTAGAATCTCACATGAATTCATAAATTTCTCTAAAAATACTTCATTCCTAAAAAAACTTGTTATTTCATCCAACTTGAGTACCCAATGTCATTGGTCTTTATATTCATTTTATAGATCCTGATCAGTCGGTAATAATCTTATACAAGTTAAATTAATTTCTTTAATCATTTTATTGAGACAACCACGCCTTTTAGACCGGGCACTGGAGGTAGTTGAGTATGCAAAATGTGAGGACCGAATTCTGTCAATGGATTTGGGCTGAGAATAGCTCCAAGTATATTGCCTGACCAATTTTTTTTACCCCCTCTCCTTTTATTTGTATAGGAAATCAATGGAATGCGTGCTATGATAATGCGAAGTCCTGCAACTATGTTCAAATTTTTATACTTAAGACCTCAAACAATGGAAAAAACTATCTTACTGGCAGCTACGGTGGTCCCGATTAGTCCCTTCCCTCCCTTCTCCGCTTTGAGTATTCATCATTTATTTAAAATTTAAATGTAGAGCCTAAAAAACGCGCAAATTGTAGTTACCGGCAACTATATTCAAATTCTTATACTTGAGACTCCAAACAATGAAAAATACTATCTTGCCAACTGCTGCGGTGGTCCCCTCTAGTACCTTCCCCTCTCTTCTCCGTGGCTTTATTATAAATTTAAATGTGGGAACCGACAATTATGTTCATATTCTTATTCCTGAAGTCCCAAACAATGAAAAAAATCTTGCCTTCAGCTGCGGGGGCTTGCCACCGAGAAGGGAAGGGAAGTGACTAAAGGGGACGACCGCAACTGCAAACAAGATAGTAATTTTCTTTTTTTTGAGATCTCAGGAATAAGAATATGAACATAGTTGCCAGTTCCCAGGTTTAAATTTGAAATAAAGAGAGAATACTTGCCACGGAGAAGGGAGGGAAAGGGACTAATCGGGACCATCGCGGCTGCCGGCAAGATAGTTTTTTTCATTGTTTGAAGTCTTAACTATAAAAATTTGAACATAGTTGCAGGTCTTCGCATTATTATAGCTCGTATTCAGTTGATTTCCTATACAAATAAGAGGAGAGGGGTAAAAATAAAATTGGTCCGGCAAGATCCGGATTCTTATTCTTGGAGCAATTCCCTTCCATTGACAGAATTCCGTTCTCACATTTTGCATTCTCAACTACCTCCAGCGTTTGGACTATTTATTATGCTATTCTTCTGTATATTTTACTCAAAAATTTCTTTTTTTTTATAAGAAATTTTCTTACTTGAATTTGTTGAAATAATATCAGACCTATATATTAGTAAAAAATAATGTTTCTTGTTTATTTATTTATTGTATTATCCAATAGAGAAGATATTTTTTGATAGCTTAAAGCCTTTTTTGTTAGTAATTATTTGACTCCGCCATTGCTTAGCATTGAATATCCATCCATTTATCACGCTTATTATATTATCTTGTAGCTATTTATTTTTGATATAGTCTCTTTTTTTTGTGATGATGCTCAGATTTATTTATTTTTTAATACATTTCTAATAGATGTGATTAAAAAAAAAAACTTAAATTCATAGAAAAATTTATTATAAAAAAAATTTACTTATAATCTAATTATTATTTGTTGTCTTCCTTTTTAATACAAAAACGTTGAATTCGTAAAAATAAATATAAAAAATAGTTTAAATAAAATAACTCAAAGATGAGAAAAATAGTTTTTATTATTTTGATCTAAATAAATATTCCATTATTTTCCTCGATAAAATCATTCGTGATATAAATACACTATCTGTATCAGTCAAAAGAATTCGCCCTACTAGTCGAGTCTATCGCTTAGAGAGCAAATCCCTTTAAGCTATGCAACCAAACACACAGAGGTGTATGTTTATTTGCTTATACAGGCAAAATGTATAAATGCCCTAATTAATTAACTAATCCTGACAAAATAAATTAATTAACATAATTTCTCTAAGCAGTCTAAGGAAAGGCTGAGCCAGAAAGAACTTCAGCGAACGTATTCTTTTGGCAGATACAAAGATATCTATTGCAATAGTATTGAGACTAAAGCCCGGTAGTTAGGCAGCCCAAATGGCAGCTTGTCTATGTGAGAAATACCTTTTTCAAAGCAGTCAATAGGTCGAACGACCCTTTTTAACAAAAGAATAACTATAAAAATTTATCTTTTTAATCTAAATTTTAAGATATATTGAAATACAAATTATGGTTAATCTTTACTATAGGACTCCGAGCCACCCAGGGGGCGCTGGCTTACGCTTCACTAGTTCACTCTTTTGACATTAGCCGAGAATTTCCTAGTTGTTTTATATTTTTTTTAATCTAAGGAAACCGAACTGCGACCGAAGGACCGAAACAATTAGGTCGGGACCCCTGCAAGTTGTTTAAAAAAAAAGATTATTACCTTAACCTGGCCACGCCAGCGCCCCCTGGGTGACTTGGAGTCCTATAGTAAAGATTAGCCCAAATTATCTCAATGTTTTAATCAGAAAAAAAGTTTAGTGACTGTGTGCCTTTTTGGCTGCTTAACTACCGGGCTTAAGTCTCAATACTATTGCAATAGTTGGCAATGGCGGTCCTAGCCTACATTTTGGGGGGGGTCACGTTTTTTTTTTTGTTTATAGTATAAATAAATGGGCCTGGACCCCAATAAATATATATTAATCAAATATGAGTATCGTTTAAGTCTTAAATGGCCTAAGTTGCCGAAAAGATTGTGTGAATGGGAGAGTGAGTGGGGAAAAAGTGTGTGTTAAAAAAAAAAAAGATTTTGGGGGGTCACGACCCCTGACCCCCCTCTGGGACCGCCCTTGATAGTTGGTCATGGATTATAGAGGCGTAGCTGGGGAATTATAATTAATTAAATTAAAATTTATCTTATCACTCTAAAAATTCATTATTATTGTAATTATAACAATATAAAATAATTTTTAATTATTAACTGCAGATTTATCTATTTAATAGGTCATTGCTTTTTTTTATTAAATGACCTGCTAGCCAGCAACGAATTTAATAAATAGGGAAAAGATAAAGATAGATCTTAAATCAAATGATTTGAGCTAGGCAGGAAAAATAATTTAAAAAAAAAGTTAGAATGATATTAATTTTGGATATAAAATTTATCCAGCTTTTTTTCGATTGAAATCTCCCGCTTTTTTCATTCGAAATCTCCGACTTTTTAGGAAAATTTGGTTTTTAGTTGGCAGCACTGAAGCCGGTTCAAGTTGGAATCTGTCAAAGGTAGGATAGGTTAGGAAATTTTCTTATCAAATCATTTGTTGGTTTTATTTTTATTTTTTAATTTTAAAGCAAAATGAGCAGCCCTCGGCCGAATGAAATGGAGGTGGACGAAGAAGAACCAACACCAACTCCTCGAAGTGTTATGGCTTCATCGGGAACCGTGGGGAGCGTTTCTATATCATTGCATCCACTTGTAATCATGAACATCTCAGAACATTGGACTCGTTTAAGAGCACAAGAAGGAACTTCTCAAAGGGGTATTATTTCTATTTTATTAAATTGAACCTATTTAAAATAATTAACACCACGCTTGAAAGAAAATACGATCACATTTTTACCAAATAATGACATTTGTTACATTTAAGGATAAAAAGTAAGTTTTTCTTTTTAAAAATTCAATAATAAAATAATTATTTCATTTTATTATTTCTGATTCTGATATTAAGAATGCAAATGAAAGACCAGATTTAGAATATACCCAGTTTAAGTTAATATTTATAACATTTGATGATTTATAGCAGAATTTTAAACATTATTAGATATCCATATTTTTTTAAATATAATATATTCTCGAATCGTTTGCTATTTCTGTTGAAATCAGGAATAGCAAACATGGACAGAAATAAAGATCTTTTTGACCATTGTCCAGTATTGGCAGTGAAAAATTATTGTATTAAGGCCGTAAAATTATTGTATTTTCAATAAAATTATTGTACATTATAAAATTATAATTAATTTCAAAGCATTAGTTATTTAAAATCTAGTTTGAATATGGTCATACATATATTTTATTTCTGAAATTACTTGAAAAATTTTTCTAGAAATTATTTTATTTTTACAACTATCATTAAAAATTATTGTATTTTTCTAAAAATTAGGATTGAAGATTGAAGAGATCATGAAATTGTGGTACGTGTACAACAATGCCATCACTGCCATTGTTATTTGTTATTAAATCTACAATTCAGTAGCTGATTTATGGTTTTGCACAAAATAACAATTTTATATTTAAACATGTATTTTTCTCAATATATTTTTACCTACTTCCACATAGATAATATAAAATTACAATTTATTTTTAGCTTTATTGACTAATTTTATAGATTTACAGGTGGAAATTATAAATACGTTTGTATTTACTTTTAACTTTATATGTTTTTTTTTTAGTTTAGCATTTTTAGTTTTATTTTTAGCCATCGTTTGGGGGCCCCCTTATTCGAAGGGCACGAGGAGATCGCCTGTGTGTAAATCCGCCACTGCTACTGTTTATCCTCCAAATCTCATATGTAATACATGTATTCATATTTTTAATTGTTTATGATGAATATTATGTAAAGAACTTGATTTAGAAATATGAATTATATATGTATATATATAAATTGATTTAGACTATCGATTGCTATTATTGGAAATAAAAGACATTTTTTGGTTTAATTATAATTTATTTTTTTATTTAGTAATTAATAATAATAATGTATTATTTATTACTAAATAAAAAATAAACTATGATTAAAGCCAAAATGTTTCTTATTTCTATTATATAGATGGTACAAGCAATAAGCATTTTTATTTATATATATATATATATATATCATCACCTACCAACTAATACTACAACCAGGCAATTTTTTCTGTTTTGATTCATCTACTTAAAACCGAGCTAATTCTCAGGACGCACTTTTTGAGTAATTTCATCATCAAAAAACAATGTCTAGTTGTAGTACTGTTCTTAATCAAAGTGCCTGGACTAATAAGAATTCACATTTCATTTAAAAAATAAGGACCTCTAGTCTAATTTAATACAACCATTATTTTAGAAATAGCATCAATAACACATGCAATTTTTTTTATTTTTTAATGAACTCTTAAAATACTTGTTGTAAAACGTGGAATTTGTTTATAATTACAATAATTCTTTTATTTTTTTTTTACATATACTTATCTACGGAGGTGTGGAATAATTAATTATTCTTATTGTAGACCTATTTCAGCAAATTTTTTACACCTTTTTTTTTTATTTTTCAGTAATTGGAGCGTTAATTGGCAAACAAAAAGGACGTAATATAGAGATCATGAATTCATTCGAATTACTTTTCAACACCATCGGCGAAGACGTAATAATCGACAGAGAATATTATGATACAAAAGAAGTTCAATGTAATTATATCTTTTTTTAATGGATGCTATTTTGGAAATAAGTTTTGAGATCAAAGTAATTTATTTATCAGAGCCATTACTACAATCAAATTGAATTCAATTCTTTCCAAAATAACATTCACCAATTTTATATTTATTTTTGAAATTACTTCAGAGAGATGTAAAGAACTAGATTAAAATTTAATTTAAAATTCATCACTACGCTAGAGTTTAGCCCAGTGATTCCAAATTTTTTTGATTCCCGACTCCCTTTATATACATGAGTGGTTCAAAGCAAAAGTAAACAATTTTCTTATTTTTCCCTTTTTGGATAGTAAATGATCGTAGTTATTCGGTGTAATAATGAACCATGTCCGAGTTTCAATAGTAATCCTCCATAGTGCAGTAGTTCCTTAATGCAAAAAAAAAAAAAAAATATCTATAAATATCTGAAAATAAAATTTAAAATGTGTACTTAAAGTTCATTTTTTCTCAAAAGACTAAAAAGTGGACTTGGTTTACTTTTGCTCTGAACCCC
The DNA here is from genome assembly GCA_023213315.1 of Euborellia annulipes. NCBI lineage: Eukaryota > Metazoa > Arthropoda > Insecta > Dermaptera > Anisolabididae > Euborellia > Euborellia annulipes. Next base: position 240,427 of record JAKCPI010002588.1, read on the forward strand.
TCATACACTGCCGCGGCCTTCTGGAAGTTTGGAAATCACTGATTTAGCCTATAAAATAATATATAAAGGTGGCTAGGGTTATTAGAAAACTATTTAAAAAAACTTTGACGATAAATTGAACGAACTGTTTAAATAATATGGTTGTGAGAGAGTTTTAATATTTTTTTGTTTCAGTTAAACAAGTTTTTAGTGATATGGATTTCCTTGGTTGGTATACAACAGGGGATCAACCAAATGATAGAGATATCAAAATTCACTATCAAATTTGCCAAATAAACGAAAGTCCTGTATTTCTTAAATTAAATCCTCAAGCTATTAATACAGACGTAAGTTATATTATATTTAATAATAAGAACGCAAGTGCATGAATTATGAAATCAAATTAGTTTTAACAAATTGTCCAGTCTAATCAAACGCTAAAGCTTATATTAATAAAAACATGATCAAATATAAATTTTATTTGAAAAAATGCAATATTTCCCGTGATTTGAATTTAAAAAATCTGGTGTGACTGGTCACACAGCACACAACTAGTAGAAATAAATCTCATGAAAACTCATGTTTACACAAGAGTGACGATCGAGGTTTTTGAATATTATGATCTGATTAAAATATAGAGCCTGGGGTGTATAAGCTAATGTCTCGAAAAATTTTTAAATAAAAAATTTGATTTTTTTTAGTTACCTGTGACGATGTATGAGTCTGTGATTGATCTCGTTAGTGGTCAAGCGACGATGTTGTTTGTTGAATTGCAATATACTCTAGCCACAGAAGAAGCTGAACGGATTGGTGTTGATCATGTCGCAAGAATGTCAAATAATGAATCAGGCGAAAATTCTTTAGGTAAGGTTAATATTTTTTCTTAAAAGTACCTCTTTCAATATTTTATTAAATGACTTCATTGAACAAGAAAGGGTCGTGTAAGGAAAGCAAAAAAGAAAGAATTTTATATTCAGTAAACACAAAAAAATTAAATGTTAACTAAAAATAAGAATAATCGGCGAAAAATTATCTTTTATTTCGAAATATCTCTTTAAACATTATTGTAATAATTCCTACGGATGTCGATTTTCGATTTTGGAATCGACTTGATATTTTTCGATTCTTAGAATCGATTAATCATTTCCGACTTTTCGACTTTCAAGTCGACTTTTTAAAAACTATTCCAACCGAACATTAAAATAAAATATTCAAGTTGAGTAGTGATTATAAATTAAAGTTAAATTAAATTAAAGAGTAGTGATTATATATTAAAGTTGAGTATCAAAATAAAACATTAAAATATTAAAATTGAGAAATTAAAAAAGTCTTGTAAGAAAAAGTCGAATTCGTCCAGTGAGAATCGATTCTAATCGACTTGAAAGAGTTTTAACTCGATTCTAAAAAGTCGATTATTTTCAGTTAAAGATCAATTCTTGATTACAGTCAGAGTCGACATCTCCTTCCCAAATAATTCCCATAAAAAATTTATTAATTAGAATTGCCAGAGATAACACATTCAATTAGCCAAACCGAGAAACTCTGAATTGTTTTAATTTTTCCGATTAAAAAGTTTTTTTTCAGATTAAAAAGTATAAATAAATATAAATATGAAAAATGGATAACGCATTATTTTAATTTTCAGTTGCCGAAAACTTAACCGCCCAACATTCTGCTATAAAAATGCTTCATAGTCGAGTGCGTCTCGTACTTGAATATGTCCGTCAAGTGGAAGCGGGAGCTCTACCAATGAACCATGAAGTAGTGCGTGAAGCTTCTAGCCTTAGCAATCGACTGCCGGTATTACAGGGACCACGATTCCGGGCCGATTTCTACAATGTAAGAAACAATACATTTTCATATTCACATTCTATATTATTTATATTGAATCTCATACAGTAAACTTTATTGAATAATAACTTCTTTTGAAAAGAATGTTTAATACTTTTACAAAGCGCATCAACTGTTGCTCATTAATAAAATATATGATATTGTATATATATCACTACTACCAATATCCAGTGGCGTAGCGAGTTTAACTCGCGCCCGGAGCACAATACCTTTTTAGTGCCCCTCCCCCCCATTCGAAAACCATATTTTATATGTAAAATATACAAAATTATATTACCCTGGTACCAAATTTAAATATATTTTCCAGAAATCAATTATAATAAAAATAAAAATTATCCAGCAATTTTTTGTTTTGCCGACCATTTGGCGCCCATTTGTGAGTAGCGCCCGGGACATGATGACCCCCCTTGGCCCCCCCTCCTCCCCTCGCTATGCCACTGCCAATATCAAGATTCAAATAAGCTGCTAGAGAAGGTTTAAAGATTCTAGAGTACTTAGAGTTCCTTTAAAAATATTTTTGAGTTGAATAAAATTGTTGAAAGCACTCTTGTACAGTGAGGGACAATATTAAGTCCCATCCATGCGTTTTCTACTTGTGATATTTCATTGTTTTTATAAAAGAAAATGAAAATCTTTATTGGAAATTTTCTATGAAAGATTCCATTAAAAAATATATAATTTTTTTTAAAAACAATGATATAATCACAAGTAGAAAACGCATGAGTGGGACTTAAAACTTGATGCAACATATTCACGGAACACAAGGGATGCATCTTCCCAGCATCCCTATGCTGTTCAGATCACGACTAACAGAACTAGTCAATTTCATTCTTCCTTTGTCCCCATGACCTCCCGTGATTGGAACAAGCTCCCTGCGTCTATCTTTCCCAAAACCTACAATCTTCAGACTTTCAAGTCTAACCTCAACAGGCATCTTCTCAGTTCCCGCAGTTGAGTTTCCCCTTTATGCTTCTCCTTTTGTTTTTATTTTCTTCCTGGCTGCATGTGACTATTGGTCATTATAGATCTTAGGACCTTATGCACCCATTCCAAAAAAAAAAAAAAAAAAAATTGTCCCTCACTGTACTTAATAGGAAAGATGGGAGAAATGGATGCCATGGTAACAGACAGTGGCGTCATTTCAACTTTTTCTTGGGGGGGGGGGGGCAAACATTTTTTTTTCCTGAAAATTTACTTACAATTAATAACTCAAATTTGGCCAAAAGATATTTAATTTAATCAATTGTTTAATTTTGTACAGTTTATATACTCGTAGATATATTTTGTAATATTTTATTTAGAATAATATAAAATTTTTAAAAAATCAGAGCCCTCGGGGGGCAAATGCCTTCCCCCCCCCCTCCCAAATGACGCCACTGGTAACAGAATATAAATATTTTTCTGTTTATAAATTTTACAACTTGAATTCAAATGTACCATACTGCCGGAAACTATATATATGTCTACAAAAAATGTAGCGTGACAAGCACAATGGCTCCTTCACAGCAGAATTTATAAATAATTAATATAATAAAATCTTTTTTTTTTTTTTTTTTGTTTTAGCAATGCAACGATGTTAGTCTAATGACTTATCTTGGAGCGATTACCAAAGGCAGTAATGATATAAATCAATTTGTGAATAAATTTAATATACTCTACGATCGTCAAGGAATGGGCCGCCGAATGAGAGGACTTTTCTTCTAAAAAAAAAATTAAAAAATAAATTTTAAAGTATATAAATAAAAAAAAAAAAAAAAACAATTAATAATTTTTATTTTCTCTTATTAATTTTGCTTTAATAATAATAATAAAATAATTTTTTAGACTCCACAATTCCTTAATTAAACCAAAATAAAAAAAGCAGGAATTATTAATAATTTATTTTTTAAATTTACTGATTTGCTTATGTTTTTATTCTTAATTTTTTTAAACAAAGATTAAGAGCTAATTTTTTTTATTTCATTTATTTTTGATAAGACAAGACCAACATTTCTGATCTCTATTCTGCTTGATTGAATTACTTTACTTTTTGTTGTTCATTAATAAATGAAATAAAAAAATGATTGGTTTTTTCTTCCAGAATCCATCAAATATTTATTATTTAAAAAACAATGTTGGCATTAGGCCACCAGCCATTTTTGCCACCGTTATAGCCATCAAATATACCACAAATATAAAATAATTATATTTTTATTGGAACAATGGCAAGAAGTGACAGCCAGGAACAGTGGCGTCACTTCAACTTTTTCTTGGCGGGGGCAAATTTTTTTCTTGGGGAGGAGGGGGGGCAAACGTTTTATTTTTTGACAAAAGATATTTAATTTTATTAATTGTTTAATTTTGTACAGTTTGTATACTCGTAGATAAATTTTCTAATATTTTATTTAAAATAATATAAAATTTTATAAAAATCAGGGCTCTTGGGGGGGGGGGGGGTGCCCCCCCCCAATGACGTCACTGGCCAGGAAGGAGAGTCTCTAAATCATTGAAACTACCAAAATTCGCGACTTTTCAGTCCAAATTTATTCGACTATCATCAGTCTATCGGGAGTAGTCATATGTAAATGTACATTAATATATTTATTCATATGTTCATGTTGATTTAGACTTGTAAATAACTTGTAAAATTATAATTTTACTATTAGGCAATCGCAAGGCTTCGAAAAGTCAGGAGTAATCACTTTTTGAAGCAAGTTATTAACAAGTCTAAATCAACATATGAATAAATATATTAATGTACATTTATATATGACAACTCCCTATAGCCTAATGATGGTCGAATAAATTTGGACCGTAACGTCGCGAATTTTTACACTTTTAGTGATTTAGAGACACTCCTTCCTGCCACCTCTTGCCATTGTTTATATATAGGTATATATCAATCACACTCAGTGGCGTATCTAGGAATTTATTTTGGGGGAAGGGGCTGATGGATATCCGGGGGATTTGGGGGTACGGAATACTTCCCAACGTGAAAGGGGGTCCGGGGAAATTTTTTTTAAATTTCATGTATCTAGAAGCATTTTTAGACCATCTTGAAATATTTTAGAGTTGTGCTAATAAAACTCTAGATATTTTAAGATTTCGGGGCTGACGGAGGGGCTGCAAACTCCTCAGCCCCCCACCCCTAGATACGCCATTGATCTAAGCCACTTCCACACTTGAAAAAATTATATTTTTATCTTTTAGTGTTAGGCTCTGATCTCAGAAACTGTATTCATCTTATTTTATTTATTCTTTTTTTTTTTTCTAAAGATAACTAAAGTGAAGAAAGGAAGCTGGATGAATAGAATAAAAGGTCGGGAAAAAGAAAACCGAGAAGACTTGTGAGCGAACGCTCTTCCACTCATCTCCATCCCAATTTCCTCAACGTAAATATCACCAAAGAAATATATCCTGCTTTGAGAATGGTTAGGCCTTAACTGGACCGAAATATTTCCTTTGTTATAAGAAATAAAAGGCGACTTCTTGATTAATGAATAACTCACAGGTGACCAAGTGGAATGGAATTTGTAAACCAAAATGCGCCTATATTCTTGTTACCTATTTTTTTTATCTCTTTATTTCAAATTTTTTTTAGTAATCTTTAATGAGTAAAATAAAATCAATGTCTCTCTTGGTGCTAAAGATAAAACTAATTCACATTCAAACATACGTAATAGAGCATAAGAATCACAAACATAGTAATAAATTAATATTAAAAATAAGAAAATATTTGTATAGATTAAATATTTTAATTAAAGATAAGAGAACTAAAGTTAATTTAGCACTACGTAATGGATGAGGGAGGGTAAGGGATGGAAATAAGAAAAAATTCGAACTTTAAAAAAAATAAAATTAACATTCCATTCTTTTTTTTTTAATTGTACATTTCAGATCGTCAATATATCGTTTTCTTTTTATTTTAATCAATCCTGTTGATTATAAAATATTAAGCTAAACGTATATATATATAAATAAATATAATAATTAAATTCAACTTTCAGATAACTACGAGATCTACTCTAATTTTTGTTTTCTTTTCTCGTAAAAAAAAAATAATCCGAGCCCGGAATGTCTTTATTTATACCTTATGACTGCTCCTCTCCATTTTCTAATAAAAAAGTCCATGCCCTTGTGCCCTAGCATTGGTAGAGTATCTGCCTCTTGTGCTAGGGGTCAAGGGTTCGAATCCTGTCTCAGGCGACAAAAATGTATTTCAATTTAATTGGCTATACCAATAAATTGAAATAAATAGAAACAGGGTTTAATAGTCCTCCGAAAAAGACCTTAAATAAATTTAAAAAAAAGGACATTTTGTATTTTTGGAGAATAAAAATTGAAGAAATTTATTCTTATTATAAATAGTAAGAGATAAAACAAACTTTTCTTTTTATAAGATAAAAATTTCTCTATTATTTACTCTAATTATACATGATGACTAATTTCTAAGCAAAATCTGATTCACTAATCTATCTAAAAATTATATTAATTCTACTTCTCTTATCTTATTCACTTTGGAATGAAATAAAAACAAAATCAAGGCCAGAAAGTTTGAAAAGTCTTTCTACGAAGCCGGGGGAGGAGGGTGACTAGTAATGAACATATCTCTGAATTTTTTTTTATTTTAAGATAACTCCAATACAGGCTATGTCACTAATAATTATAAATTCTCAAAATAAGCTCCTTTTTTTTACTTAAAAATTATGATCCCTTTTGGAAGCTCTTTCTCTTGACATCACATATATACGGGAAGGTGGAAAAATTGGATTGATCGGCGGACGATCAGCATTTTCGGAGGTCTCTAATCCGAAAATTTAACAAAGCTTGACTTTTCTATTGACCAAAATTTCTGTCTAATCATGGTCTGTTATTGGTAGATTTTTCTTTACTTTACCGGCTATTCAGAATTTTATTTGCAAGCATCTGAAAGTGGCGCCAGTTATCTGGTTTAAAAGCCTTTCAACTATTGGCTAAGAAATCTAAGGTGGAGGATGATGAGAGCCAATCAGATTTTATCTTTCATCAAAGGTCTTCAAATGAATGAAGCAGGGGGGACAAGTCAATGGAGCGATTTGGTGTGCGTTTTGAGATATAGTTCCTATGTTCAGAATGAATATAACTGGCGCTGGCGTATGATGGTGCTAGTGTCGCCTGAGTTGATCGCTGGCGCATGCGCAGGAGACACATTTGTTCCCATTGGTCCATCCATGCATTACGGTTATTTTCAAAAAACCAGTGAATAACTGTCATTTCAAGCATATGAAACAAAGTCAATGTGTTTACTGATCAAAATTGTCAACGATTGAATTTCTTCAAATATACAAAATCAGGTTGGTTTTTTAGCTCAATTTATTTGTTTTGGCATTTCAAAAAATATAAATATATATTTGTTCGTACAGCATGTAACCGGAGAGGAAAAGATATGTGCCGAGCTCCAGATATCCAGGAACGAAAAATATAAAAATGTTTTGTTTTCCACTGAACATACAGCTTCGAGATTCATGGATACAAATTATACAGTAAATAATCCTGATTTCTTTAACAAATCAACAAATATTCATACTCATTACGAGGTTTGCTCCGAGCATTTCAAAATTGAACAATTCCAAAATTAATAATAATTATCCTATAATTATAAATATATTGTATATTTTTTTCGAATTTTTTATGAACAACAATAATGTTTACTTTAGTCATTTTTAATTATAAATTTCAAAATAAGCTCCTTTTTTTTACTTAAAAATTATGATCCCTTTTGGAAGCTCTTTCTCTTGACATCACATATATACGGGAAGGTGGAAAAATTGGATTGATCGGCGGACGATCAGCATTTTCGGAGGTCTCTAATCCGAAAATTTAACAAAGCTTGACTTTTCTATTGACCAAAATTTCTGTCTAATCATGGTCTGTTATTGGTAGATTTTTCTTTACTTTACCGGCTATTCAGAATTTTATTTGCAAGCATCTGAAAGTGGCGCCAGTTATCTGGTTTAAAAGCCTTTCAACTATTGGCTAAGAAATCTAAGGTGGAGGATGATGAGAGCCAATCAGATTTTATCTTTCATCAAAGGTCTTCAAATGAATGAGGGAAGATGCGCCATTTTTTATTTGAGTGGAAATTCAATAGTGAAAATCTTTGTGAAAGAAAATAAAATATGAATCAAATGATAATCAAGATAAAATTAATGTCCATATTCCTATTACAATTTTATCAGACTGCATCCATATTCATAATTATGGTATTTATATCTTTTTTTTAAATTCCATTTCCTTATTATTTCATAAAAGTTGATATTTTCTTTGTACGTTTCTAAAAATAAATCTCTCAACTCCAATCATTCTTATAAGCTTAATTATAATTATTTAAATAATATGAAATATATATTAAATAAATATATATTTAATTATTATATATTTAGTATTTCAAACTATTAAGAGGTTATTTTTTATCAAGGTTCTTGTTTTTTTATGAAAATCAATAATCTTCAGATTCACACAATACTTTTTCTATATCGTAAATGCTAACTAATCGGATATTAATATTATAAGAAAATATCAAAAAATTTCTTTGACTATTTGCAAAATAATACCAAATATAAAATTCTATTTAGACAGATCCCATAACCACTTTCTCATTTATTTTCCTATTTTTATTATTCAAAGATTTCTGTCGGACTGGATCCTCATGAATTGGAAGGCCAAGTAAGAGAAAGATTATTGAATTATCCGTTCAACAACTCCTTTGATACCTGACTTTCGGCATTCCCTCTAAACTTGTGTCTGCTTATTTTTGGAGTATTAATGTAAATATCATCGTCAGACTGAGAAGGCAGCCAGCACAAAGATCATCCAAGTTGCACTTTTGTCATTTCAGGTAAAGCACAAAATAATATCATATTTTTATTCTATTCTCAAAAATCATACGTGAAAAATTTGTTTTCTCATAGTTGAAGCTCAGGAACCTTTTTCACAATATTCAATATGATTCGGGCCAAGAGGTTCAATTAAAATAAAGTTTTTTAACAAAACTTTATATGAGCCCACACAATTTATTTCGCTGTAGGACTACTTCAGTGGTTGGATAAAATAATGAGGTCAAATAAAGTTTTGTTAAAAAACTTTTGACTTTTAATTGAAACCGTCCTGCCCGAATCCTATTGAATGAAAATTAATGTTTTCTCATTAATAGCGAACCCATACCTCTATTCCACTTATTAGGGGTCGTCCACATATATGTAAGGACTTTTTTGACGATTTTCTAGTCCATGTCACAGTTAGTCACAAACCTACAAATATTATGTCACATCATTTTTTTAGTAGGCCTAAATTTTCCCTCGTGACTCAAATAATTTCTCCATTTTTCCATGTTGGGAAAATCATTCGACTTACTTTTTTTTTCAAAAAAATTTTCCAAATTCAACTTTGAATTGTTTAGAGAAACCCCCGGGCTATTAGCTTTAGATTGTTTTAAAAAATTCATTCAATTTCTTCAACATCTGGCAAACCTTTTTTGTCACAAAAAAGTTCCAATCTCCCCTCCCCTTAGAAAATACATTTCTTTTATTATTATTTCAAAATATTTTTATAAAATCAAATCAAGATAATATAAATGTTAATCCCTCAGTCTTATGAAAATCAAATAGGCCATCTATTTTCTATAAAAAATTGAATGTTTTCCACTTTATCACTCTTTTAAGAAAGTCGTTTTGCCTGCCTTTATAATACCAATAATTCTTTATTTGACAATTTACCCTGCAAGAGAGAAAAAGCCATAATAAAAAAAAAACATTTCCTCTCCTTTCAAGCACATGATGCACAAATGCAAGATTTACTATCATTTAATTCTCTTTAATATGAATTCAAATGTATGATATAACCTTTGAGATTTTCTTCTCTTTAAGTACTTCTCTCTCTCTCTCAACTTTTGTTTTCTATACACACTCACACACACAAGTGGGCATAAATCTTGACGAGGGAGAGGAAGGAGAGTGAAGGAGAGGAGGTGGAGAAGAGAAAACGATGCGATTTCAAGTTGACATAAGTCACTAATAAGTTTAGTCAGTCCTTCGCCGACTCAGTAAGGATTCAAATCCTTCGGGCAACGATCACGATGAAGATGTTCTTCGCAATTCTGGTCTTCTTGCTCTCTTATAATTTCATTCACTGCGCCAATATAACCACATCACAAACATCATTATCGTCAACATCCACAGTATCTACAACACCATTGACAACTAAAGCACCAACCACTACGACGTCTGCAATTCCTAATAATGAGTATGAAAACTACTCTAATAACTTTCTTTTATTTTATCAATTTCTTTTAGATATCAACTGAAATTGAGTTTCTACTCAACTTGAGTCATTAATCTATAACATTTTAGGATCTCGTAACTAGTTATAACCAAATTCCTCACATACCCCACAAAAATTGAGCCTGTAGGGAAAAATTTGGCAATTCAAAATGTTCAAAGTCACTATTGTTCCTAAGCAAGGAGATTTCGATGCAGATCCAACTGTCTTATATTTAATCTAAACTATTCGTTACCAATACTCAAAAAATATTTAAGTTCCGACCGGGGAAACTTGGCAACGGACTAGAGCAACAGTCACCCAATCGTTGCTGTTAAGCAATGCCAAGCGCGGCGAAACTTGGGAATGGTGACCCCCAGGAATCGGCGTGTAGAACGTCCTCCGGTAGCCATCGGTATTATATATTTAAAAATTTAAAATTAAAATTCTAATGGCCTCTGCAAAAAAAATATATATACAATATATAAGTTTCGAGTGAAGTCAGGGGAAAAAATAAAATATCTTGTTTTTTAAAATCATTTTATTTTGATAACACAAATATATTTGTAATGTTGTGTGACAAACTGAAGATAAATGTTTTTATTTCTCATTTGGCTGCACTCAGAAATCTCATCCTTGCTAAAGTAAATTCAAACCATTATATATTCTGTTTCTTGATATTTAAATGGCAAACTCACCTCTTCTCCAATAATAATAATACCACTCTCTCTCCTATTAGTAAAAAACTATTGAAACTTTCTTAACTATTATTATAATGTGTTGATAAAAAAGGAAACAAAAAATCCACCCAACGAATTTTCTTAATATTAGGATAGGTCAGGGTTAACGTTATCTGTCTAGGATTGGACCATCATCTGAACTAAAAATATAGATTTAATGAAGATCAAATCGATTTACATGCTTTTGTATATACAGTAGAGTCTTGCTAATACGGCCTAAACGATTCTGGCCCTATGCTGGATAACCAGAAACATTTAATATAATACAAAATTACACATTTATCTATTGAAAAAATCTGTAATAACACTTTCTTTTTTTAAATTATCCCATTTTTTGCTGCAATATTCCGAAGAAGTGACTTTTCAACATGCCGGATTAGCCGGTATGCCGGTGTATCAAAGTCCGGATTAGCAAGACTCCTCTGTTTTTTGGAGTTTAGGTTTTCTCAGTTGTTATCATTAATAAAAGAATTTCATTTTCTGTTTAACTTCTGGTTTATTTGTAAAAATTACAACGTTCTGCCACTCATTCTGTGTCCTTCTTCAGGCACAGTGAGTGCCACAATTAAATCCCACCCATGCGTTTTCTACTTGTGATTATTTCATTGTTTTTAAAAAAATACCTAAAAAATTTCCAATAAAGATTTTCATTTTCTTTTATAAAAACAATGAAATAATCACGAGTAGAAAACGCATGGGTGGACTTAATATAGTCCCTCACTGTACAATTCAGTTAAGATTACAAAGGTTGTTCTGTAAAAATCTCATTTGAATTAGAGATTGAACTAGAAATGTGAACACTAATTCAAATGAGATTTCACAGATGTAATCACCTTTGTGATCTTAACTGAATTGAACCTGAAGAATGTCACAGAATGAGAGGCCGAAACAGTATAATTTTTTCAAAACTGAAAATCATATTTTTTTATTAAGGACTCCACTGTATTTATAATTATAATATTGTTTGTTAATGTACATAAATTTATTTTGGAGTTTAGGCTTTCACAGTTGTTATCATTAGAGAGGGGAAAAAAGTCTCGATTTTTGTCAATTTTGAGATTTTTCAGATTTTCTTAGATCACTGATCTCACAAAAAGAAACGTTTTTTGAGATTTTTAAAAACGACTTTTCCGACTTTTTTGACGCTATTTTGAAAAAGCGACTTTTTTCAAATCTTTTAATATAATATGCGTTTTATTTAATTTTGCATTTTCGCCTTCTGAGGCCATATAGACTCTGTCCCTATTTATTTCAATCCAGCCCTGAGCCACAGGTCTGTTTATAAATTTTACCTCTTTTTTTAGTTTTCGGCATCTTAGGCCATATAGTCAGACATTAACTAATCAAAAATATATATATATATACGGTATATTAGGAGGACCAGGCCCATTTATTTATACCATTTGGTATCCAAATAAATAAATTCCAATCTAAATTGGTGTGATTGGTGCCTAAAATGGTGTGACAAGCATAGAACACTTTCAATTACCGAAGTTAAGAGAAAGTTGCGCCCTGTGCGACCAATCACACCAGATTTTTTTTGTACTAATGAAATTAAATTTTTTTTTATTTAATTAAATTCTAAAGAACTCTGCCATATATCGGTTATCGAGAGATAATCTCTCTATTTCTTTTACTTTCTCATATTATTTTTGTTAAAATTGCGGCTTTTTTGTCAAAAACAGACATTTTACAGACTATTTGGCTATCATTAATAAAAATAACAGACATAAATTTATTATTACTATGTTAATGAACCTTCAAACTTTTAATCATCTTAATTATTTAGTTCTATTAAAACGATAGATTCTAAAACCATTCAAATTTACATGTTATATTCTTTTACAGGTGTCCATCTATATCAGAAGCTGTCAATCCAAGTGAAATTTTACGCCGTTTAACTCACTCATGTCGATATGAGAAATTCACTCGACCAGAGACTTCTAATCGAAAACCGTTGATCGTCAGTGTACATATTTATGTCTACTTTTTAGGCCCAATCGAAGCCCAAAGTCTTGTAAGTTATTTAATTTTCAATTTTTACTATTAATAGTGCCTTTACTTGAAGGTCAAACAGCAATCTTTTTTTATTCGATATTATAATCAATAGGCTTCGATTTGCTTATTAATTATTTGATTAGAATGCTATAAGGAGGTAACATTTTAAACGATAATTAAACTATTTATTTATGGTCTGTTTCCTTTCTAAAAGAAAACAATTATTTTTAGATTCAAAGACGAAAAAATATTTATAAATTTGTTTAGTTAGATTAGTTAGATTAGCTAGAGCAGTTAATAACATCTTAAATGATTGAATATAATGATTATTAAAATTTCGGCCATCTTCAGCAACCACTGTTATCTTAAGATAAAGATGGACAATTGTCTGGAAAAGGGACGTACTTATAAAATATTCGGGAGGGGGAACTCAAAGATTCAACCTCTCGACTCTCAGCCCAAGGTAGAGCTTTGTAGGAAAAAGATGGAATTATTTTAATCAACGCTTAAATAAATTGTTCATTAGCCAGTCAATATATCGTTTAAGATATCACATTTTGGGAGATGTGTTTGTGCTTATGATTGAACAAAGTTGGCGCCCCTGGAGTCGAACCAGGATCTCCACGCTTTCGCGGCGGGCGGACTACCTTTATCCTAGGTTGCCGGCCATGGAACAGTGAAACCTCGCTTAACGAACATAACTCTTTCTAGAATCTTACTCTTAAAGCGAAACATTATGCGCAATAATAACATTCCCGCCCATGACAGACTGATGTATTGTAATATGCACACAATCAGGGACTTCTCCTCTCCCCTCCACTCGTTATACGATATATCCCTCGTTAAGCAAGTTATTCTTTTACAATTTGTTTTGCTCGTTATGCAAATTACTCGTTTGAGAGGTGCTCGCTAAACGCTACTGTATATTGTTTTGCAATAAATCTATATATATATTGTTTGGTTTAGGTGCAAAAATGCCTTTACGGCCCAGGGAAAATAAAATAAACTCTTGTATATATATTTTATTTATTGTATATAATAGGTTTGAAGAGTTATTACAGCAAATAATAAAATTTTGTATGATTTTCACGGGACTACAAAAGCTTCTTTTTTTACACCTACACTGAATCCGTACAGTTCTGGGTGAGTCTGTCCATCATATATAGTTTTGTTTTTTTCCCAAGGGCCTCGAGCGGCCAACAGGGACAAAAATTTTTTATTAAAATGGGTGTATTTATTTTATCACGCATCATTTATAATAGTGTTTTAATTTTTTTTTTTTTGGCGAGGGGGGTATGATCTAGGAATATTTTTTTTATTCTTGGCCAAAGTTGAAATAGAGATTCGATAAAAATGTAAGAATTTATATTCTTTATTAATTAAATAAAGTGATTTATTTAAATTAATATTAGATTTATAAGTTAATTCTCTTTCAATGGATTTCATTCATTCCGATACATCCTTTTACTTTTAAATTTGTATAAATATTTATTTAAGAAAAAAAAAATACGTTTTGTGAATGATAATGAAAATTGTCTGTCATTATAGATGACAAAGTGTGAAAAAATAATACCTTCTTTTAAATATTTGACAAAATTTATTTTTCTTAAAAGTCATTTTAACCAGGCTTTACTGTGGCTGAGGGAGAAGACATTAGCCTCTTGTGTCTCAGGTCTCAGTCTCACTTCTCGCCCCAAGCGAGAAAAATTTATTTCATTTTAATTGGCTACCAATCATTTGAAATAATTAGGGATGGGGGTTTAAATGACCTTAGAAAAAGACCTTAAATTAGTATATTACGGAATCTCATTGTCGATAAGTTTAATATGGCCAGATAGCGGTATTATTAAGAAAACATTTATGATAACCAAAAGAGGATAGGAGGGTGTTTGAGACGTGGGTCAAATTTTGTTCATAATTTTTTTAGTACTGGATCCTTCATGTGCAAATTTTTTAGGTGAGTTTCTGTGAGTAGTAATCGTGGGTCAGTTAAAATGCTAGCATGACCCACAGGTCATAGATAGGTTCACCATCACTGTTATAGGCTAATAAATTTATTATTTTTGAAAATTTTATTTTTTTTTGGGCTTTGTAAGGTGAGATGTTTGCCTGGGCACACTTTCTTTCATTCTTTATTTATGTATTTACTGAGAACACTTATTTTAAAGTAAATATTTCCAACTCATTTGTTTATCCAATAGCTAAATTAATTTCAATCAAATTTTTTTCTTCTCCAAAAATACGAAATTTTCTCATATATAATGCGATTTTATCGAAGATAAATTTTTTCAAGATTTTAAGAGAAAATTTTGCATTTGTTTTGGGCTCTAAAAACTGAATTTTATATTTTTATTTTTTTTATTTAGTTTATTTATCATCCTCCTAAAGTTATTTAATTTATGATTAAACGATAGTTAATATTCATTTAATGCATTCTTAGAATAAAAATTTTACAATGATTAATTATCAGATAATGTTCAAATAAAAAAAAAAGAAATTGTGTAAATATCTCATATAGGATGGCAAGGGATCAAAATCTTCTAAAGCTAATTTCGAATTTCTTTACTTTTTTTTTAGCAATTTTCTGCACATATATTGGTTCGATTACGATGGAGAGATCCCCGTTTATCATACGACAAATTGGTGCAGTCGCCAGCCTCTCCAAGGCATATCATCGCCGAAGGATCGTTACGAGATCTAATCTGGAGGCCTCACGTCTATTTGGTCAATGAACAAGCCTCGTTAATCATGGGCGCAGATAGCAAAGACATGCTGGTCACAGTGCATTCTGATGGCCACGTGAGTTCCATCACAAGGTCAGTACATATAACAACAACAACACCTTTCTATTAATTACTAATAAATTATACTGCAATTTATTCAAGAGGAAAATTATTTTTATTGATGTACCTAATTTAACCCTTAACTTAAGACACGAAGTTATAGTGACTGTAAGAAGGTCTCTCTAACCAGTTTATAAACGTGGCAAATAATGTGAGAAGGAAGGCTTAAGAAAAAAAGGTGGAAATTCTTTTTGAACCAAATATATTTCGCTTTCAGTAATGGTTTAAAAATTTTAATTTTCATCATTTCAACACTTACTATTGTATTAAAATCTATATATGTGCTGAGTGAAGGGGCTCGCTGGTGTAACTGGCTAGGATGCTTGGCTTCTACAAAGGAGATCCGTGTTCAAATTCTGGGTGAGGGATTTTTTCATTAAATACAAAAATAATTATTTAATATAAACAAATCCTCACGCAGGCACTTTATTTGGAATATTGGATCAAGCCTCAATAGCCCTCAGGCTAAGGAGAGGGAGTTACTGTGGCATCCAGTCCAGTGGAAGGGATGTAATGAAGATTCCCTCCCAGTAATGCTTTCTTCGAAAGGAGTAGGCTACACGCCGGTGCTGAGGGAGTCCCTCCTCAAACTAGGACATCCTCCCTGACATAGAAGGGAGGTTGGATAAAAGGAACCGGATGGAACCAGAAATAAGGATTAGCTCGTTAACTAGAAGTAGACCCAGGAGGAGGAGTTAGGGATAGGAAATAATGTAATCTCACAAGGTAGATGATTACGGCCAGAGGCTGGTTGGGTTTGAGGTGTGTGTCTTCGTGCACGGAAGCACCTCGGGTAAATAAACGGGGATCCCAGTAGGAATTTCAAATAATAATAATAATTGCTGAGTATCCGTCTGTCTGTCCGTCTATTTATCACGCTTTGTTGATCAACAACTCCCGTTGAAAATTCGAAATGGAATTTTACACTCGTTAAGGAGAGACCAGGAAAAATACTCGGGCCCTCAAATTCCCCAATGAGTAGTACTTTACTGATGCACTTTTTCAGTTTTTTTCGATTTTCTCAAAATTCGCTCCAACGATTTTGATTAAAATTCAAAAATCAATTATTTTTTAGATGCTCTTTCAAATGTATATTCTCATTTTGCCATTGAAATCTTCTGAAGACCACTTTACTCTTGTACTTCATAGGAAAGATAGGAGAAATGGTTGCTATGGTAACAAAATATAAATATATAAATTTTACATCTCTCGAATGTACCGTACTGTCGGAAACTAAATAAATTTATATGTCGACAAAAAATCTGGTGTGACAAGCACAGAACACAACTTTCGATTACCGAAGGTAAGAAAGAGTTGTGTGCTGTCAGTCCCACCAGATTTTTTAATAAATCATCTTCTTGGCCCTTTTATCTTTGACTCTCAATTTTTTGATTTTTTTTTCTTCTGACCATTAGTTTCAACATTTAATGTAATTATAGTAGTTATTTATTTTATTTATGTTTTTAATGACCTTTTCTTTTTTTTTTAGAATGAAAGTGACATTATTTTGTCTTATGAACCTTCAAAAATTCCCGTTCGACGATCAAACTTGCCCGATGATTCTCGAGAGTTGTAAGTAGGTCTTTATTTTTGGCAAACCTAAAAGGTCATCCATCATTCAATCACGTTTTGATCAATACACCTGCTTTGCATGCTTAAAGAACACGAACGCCATTTTATTAATTAGAATAATTAAAAGTCACATGATCATTCATTATTAAACTATAGTGTTATATTTTACATAACCATAAAATTGGCCAATCGATTAATACAATCATTTATAATAACTGTTTATGAAATTAAAATTTAATAAAATAAAATGTTAAAATTTTAAGATTACAGCGGAACGAGCATAATTCGTTCCAGAACCATACTCGTAAAGCGAAACACTCGTTTTGCGAAACAATACCATTCTTTCCATAGAGCTGTCCCTCCATGACACAGACTGATGTAAAATGCGCACAATCCGGGACTTCCCCTCTCCTTGCCACTCGTTATGCGAAACGCCTCTCGTTAAGCAAGTCATTCTTGTACAATTTGTTTTGCGAATTTCTCGTTATGAGAGGTGCTCGCTAAGCGAGTTTCTACTGTATACATAATTAATTAAATTTATCTTCATTCATTATTTGACTCTCAAGAATGTATATTTCTTTTTTTCCCCACTTTTTAAAAATTTTATTTAAATTTTTTAACACCATTCAATTTAGTTAATCATAAAGACTTTTCTGCCTATTCTTATCACATATAATTGCCACTAAATATTTTTTTAAAATAAATTTCAGGGACATACAACGCGTCTCAAGTTCGACTAATTTGGGAAAAAGCGGAGACACCAGTTTCGGTAAATCCTGATTTACATTTGACTGAATATCGTTTAGTTCGCACTGGTTCAACAGATCCGCCACTGAAAAGTACACGGCTGGATGAGGCCGCTGCCATTGCTCTCGAAACAAGCCAAGGAGATCTATTTGGGAAAATGGGTATGTTATTTGAAAATCACTCAAATCAAAAACAAAATTCTGTATGCATCACTGTACCAAGTGCCATAAAAAAAACATTTCAATTTACTTATTTTACTTTTATTTTTTCTTGACTAATTAATTAATTTTTTACTTTCTATTACCTCTATATATGTTAATATATAAAGAGAAAGTATTGGATTCATGTCAAAAATCCGATGTCGAGATTTTGATGGATTTACACGTTTTGAGGTGCCCTGAATCCAAAAAAAGTGGTTTTCGCGACATGGTCCGTCTGTCTGTGAACAAAATATCTCTAGAACCAAAAGAGCTATGAGGTTTAAATTTTATAATAGGAAAATTCTAAAATTATTATTATTTATCAAATATTAATTAATGAAGTTTAAAAGAATTTCGGAAAAATTGTCCAATGACTGACGACCACAAAGACGTTTGGTTAAGTGATGTATAATATGCTCCTTATCAATTTAAAACTTAATTTTTTATATAAATTTATTGACTTTACAGGAGGCAATTACAGTTCTTTAACTGTTAGTTTTCATCTTGAAAGAGAAATTGGATATTATATACTTGATTATTATGTACCAAGTATATTGCTTGTTGTTGTCTCGTGGGTTTCTTTTTGGCTTGATCCAAACGCTGTACCAGGAAGAACAACTTTGGGTGAGTTTTTCTTTAATCATATTGATAATACTTAAAATCAGTATAAATTATATCTTCTTTAAAATGAGGAAAAAAAAAATGGACTTGGTAAACTAGTTTCTGAGAGTATTTCATCAAGATAAAACATCATTCGCAACATTCTTTTCTTCTTTTCTATATATATAATAGCGGAGTCCGTCCGTCCATCCATCTGCCCGTATAGTGAGGGACAATATTAAGTCCCACCCATGCGTTTTCTACTTGTGATTATTTCATTGTTTTTAAAAAAATATATATTTTTTAATGTAAACTTTCATGGTTCAAACCTAGAAAATTTCTAATAAATATTTTCATTTTCTTTTATAAAAACAATGAAATAATCACAAGTAGCATCAATGGGACTTTATTGTGGCGCTCACAGTATTATCATATTAAATATTTTTTAAATTTATTTATTTATTTATTTTTTATTAAATTGTTGTTTTGTCTTTTTTTAGTTCAATTTACATTGGTTTAAGGGATGAGGAAACTAGTGTTATGTTTGTCATTTCATTTTTTGTCTAAGTGTCTAATATGACCTTATCTTATTTGATTTTCGGATTGTGTCGTTTAGGAGCTCCAATAACTTAAAGCTTTGGTCTGTTGTGCCCTCCCGTCAAAATTGCTCCCGCGCTTAATCTACCAGTGGTAAATCAGGCTCTGATGATTTGAAAGCCAATCATGATGCGCTAAAAGGCTTGTTGCCGAAGCGAGATAAAATTCAAAGATAATGTTTATGTTATTTATAAGCCTAGACATCATATTTCTATTGAGAATGGTATCTTTTATCAAACACACAGGCTTATCAAATCTCTCTCTACAATATCTCGTGTTGAAATTGTTCAGATATTTAACTATAAACTATTTCAATAATGAATTGGAGATAAGACTGAGATATTTAACAATTAATTAAACCCTTTTAGAAAAAACCAGCCTCCTTTTTCTCAAGGGTTGAAATATTTACAAATAAATTGAAGTGGTATAAGAGTTTTTTTCTCCTCGTTCCATCCCAGCTATACATATTTACTGAATTTTAAACACTTATTTATTATTGATAGCATTTAATATTGAATTTTTTTTTTTAAATTTATCTATATAACATATCAATATTTTTTTCAGGCACCAGCACTATGCTAACGTTTATAACCCTGACAAGGAACACAGGCAGCAATTTACCTAAAGTGTCATATGTCAAAGCAACTGAAATCTGGTTTCTTATATGCACTGGATTTATTTTTGGATCGTTAGTTGAATTTGCATTTGTAAATACCATATGGCGAAGGAGGTAATTAATTTAACTCTTTGATTATCTATCCATCTAACTAAATTATTTTTTGAACAAGTCTTTTATATTTCATATAAAAAATTTATCTTAGCCTATCTCAAACATTTTTTATTTCGAAATGTAAAACTATTAATCCCATACTAATAAATTAGTAGTTCAGTTTGGTACAAATTTGATCTAATTTGAAATGTTAACAAGTTTACAGCTTCAGCCTGTAAGTTAGGCAACTGAAATTATGATATGTTTCATTGGTTATAGCTATACAAGGAGCGAGAATCAAATGAAATCCCAATTCTCTCCTTATATTGCACATAATAGGCAAGAGAAAGTGAAAATTAAATTATTTTCAGGCCAGTTGCATATTAAAAATAACTCTTAAATAAAAATTTAATTTAAACCTACTATCATCAAAATATTTATAATAACAAAATACAGTAAGAAGCTGATCCTTTCTATTTAGCATATTCAGATTTTAAAAGTTGAAATCGCTCTATTATTTTAAGCAATTGGAAATTCTCAGGAATTAAATAATTAATGAGTAAGTAAAAAGAATAGCAGCTATTGTATATTTCATTTATTAAGGTCCACTATGACTAATGTATTTTGTGATTAAGGTCTGAAGATGGTCTTACTCAAAACCGAAATATCAGCTTAGTGGGCCTTAATAAATTAAATAAACACTAGCTGCTATTTTTTTAATTACTCATCAATTATTCCAGCTATAAAATTTGTTACATTCAATTCGATAATTTTATAATATAATATTACAACTTTATATTTTGTTTCTTAGAAAGAATGTTGAACTGAAGAAAGTGAACAGCAAATATATATTAAAATCAACATTAACACCGCAACTGGCTCGACGTCAGATAGTCAAAAATCCAAACGACGGAAAATCAAATTCAGATAATATTGATAGATGTCAATCATGGCCTTCAATGGAAGATCAAAAGGCTCCGGATATCAATTGCGGACGACAGAGGAAATTCTATCTTGGAAATGTAAGAATTTTTATATTAATTAAACAACACTGGTATTGGATTCATGTCAAAAAATTGAAAAAATCTATATTTTTTAGATATAGAGTTTTGAGGTCCCCTGAATTCAAAAAAGTGGTTTTCGCGACATGGTTTGTCTGTCTGTCTGTCTGTGTCTGTTCAATTTAAAGCATGAAGGAATTGAGCTACGAGGTTGAAATTTTATATTTAAGTTACATCCACCTAGGGCTTGAATATAAGTTTTTAATCAAAATCGGCAAAAGAGTACTAGTACTTTACTAATGTACTTTTTCAGTTTTTTTCGATTCGATTTTCTCAAAATTCGCTACAACGATTTTGAATTTTGATTAAAATTCAAAAATCAATTATTTTTTAGATGCTCTTCCAAATGTATATTCTCATTATCGGTACTTATAAATTTTACATCTTGAATTCTAATATATCGGCGGAAACTAAATATATCTCAAGCACAGTACACAACTTTCCATTACCGAAGGTAAGAGAAAGTTGTGTGCAGTGCGACAGTCACACCAGATTTTTTTAATTTTAATCAAAATTGTTGGAGTGAATTTTGAGAAAATCGAAAAAAACGAAACGAAAGGAAAAGCGAATGTCTCCTCTCTGCAGAGAGAAGACATTCGCTTCTCCTGGCGGGGTCCCGGGATCTCTTGCCGTCCCAAGCCAGAAAAATGTATTTCATTTGAATTTGGGTCTAAATGGCCTTAGATGCCGGAAAAGACCTTAAAAAAAATTTGTAATTAAAAAAAATGCAATTATAATGTATTGCCCTATATTAAAATTTTGTATATATTCCAAGCCTGATGATGATCACATTGAATGCCCGAAACTGTGTATTACAATCAGCCATCGGCAAATGAAATTTCTGAAAATAATTGATTGAAATTGATTATAATAAAAACTGCATGTACAACATGCACATTTCCTTTCAAGAATTGGTTGATAAAAATATACTTATTATATTACTTTTTTTCAGTTATCGAGCAATAATACTTTGACTGTAAATTCATGTATTGA
Organism: Euborellia annulipes; assembly: GCA_023213315.1. Lineage (NCBI taxonomy): Eukaryota > Metazoa > Arthropoda > Insecta > Dermaptera > Anisolabididae > Euborellia > Euborellia annulipes. The sequence goes on from JAKCPI010002588.1 coordinate 262,591, forward strand.
ACCGATAAGTAGTGGTGATTCTACAACATCATCGAATGAAAGTTTATCAACTGGCGATGTGATAATCCAAGTACCATCAGGCCACCAACAACAACAACAAAAAGAACAAACGACTAAAAAGAATTCTTTATCAGCATCCACATGGACTACAATGACACCTCAAGATATCGCTAAATGGATCGACCGAAGGAGTAGAGTTTTTTTCCCAGCCGCATTTCTTGTTTTCAACATTTTCTATTGGACATTTGTTTATATTATTTAGAAAAAAATTCAAGATACTAATAATGGTTATTTGAAAACTAAAATCTGATTGGTAAGCTTGTTTTCAAATCATTCTTCCAGTATTTTCCTGCTGTAGTGTGTAATTTTTTTTTCTTTTTGGCATCTGGAACTTTGTACAATGTTAATATTATTTTTACGAAACCTATCTAGGTTTTTATTTATATCAATTGGTATCCAATTGATTTAAATCTTTCATTGGACTGCTTCGGATCCAAAATCACAATCCATGGCTTTTAAGATTATTAATATGATTGATTATTATCATGAGAGTTTTTAATTATAGATCACATTTTGTATTAATTATTTATTAAAAATATAAATACTGTACAACGTTTCGTCTTCTTATTCTGCAGTCGTTTTCATGTACACTTGCTCCGACTTTTCATGTAAAGAGTTGCTTTGATGATTGTCTCTTACTTCATAGGAATGACCGTAGATGGCGCTGAAGTTGTATATAAAATGTACGTAACGTTCCCTTAGAGTTTAGTTTACTTGAGCCGGAGCATTTGCACAGTACTTGAAAAAACTGCAGAATAAGCAGTCGAAACGTTTCAGTATTTATATTTTTATTAAATAAAATGTGCTATAATTAAAAAAACTCCTATAATAATATTAAAATAAACCACAAAAGCTTTAATAAACACATTCGTGATAAATATAACCTAATTATTGATTGACATTGTTAATACTTTTAATCTTTCGGTCAGGAGTGGAAGCGTGCTCTAATTTAATCTTCATCATTTTTATTGTTCATCAGGGACTCTCAGTCGTCTTTAATACTCCACACAGTTATTAACGAAATAATTAAATTAAACAAATAAATAAAGATACAGTATTTTCAATTATAAAAATTCTCAAAAATTTAGCTCTTTTTTTCAAATATATTAATTTTAGAAATATAATAAATACACCTGGACAAATTTTCTCCAGCTTAGAGTTCGTCTGATTTAACACTGAGAATTACCTTCTTTCTATTTAATTTTAGATTTTCAAGAAAAATTCTTTGGAATTAATCAAAATTCAAAATTTTTCAATGTGGAATTTATTATCGCTGGTACTTCCTCTGGCCCTCGAGAATCGAATCTGAGATCTCCAGCAGACTAAAATCAAGTTATATCGAGGCTTTTGAATAATAATACTTGTTTCAATATATACGGTATGTCTCTAAAATTCTATCCTTTATTAGCATTCTAAATATATATTTTTTAATTTAAACTTTGGTCGTTGAAGGAAACTAAATCCTGGACTTATTTTTATAATAATTGTATTTTATTATTATATTGCTAGCACCAAAGAACAATGCGAAATTTGTTATCATCGACATATGTATAGATGTAATTTCGAACTTGGTCTTTCAACAATCATCGATTCAATTTCATTATAGCTCTAATTTATTAATTTTATTTGGTCGGTGCGGCAGCTCGTGGTCGCCATCCACGTACCCACAAGATGTGGGCTCCTGAGCTAATGCCAACGCACACCGATTGGGCAAAATGTTTAGCCATTGAACAAAATGTTTTGCCATTCTGCAAAATTGAGGTGTGCGTTGGCATTTTTTGCTCAATGGCAGAACATTTTCCTAAATGTCAACGCACACCGACTGAGCAAAACCCTCAATGACAAAACATTTTCCTCAATGCCAACGCACACCAATTGAGCAAAACGCTCAATGGCAAAACATTTTGTTCAATAATGTCGAATTATGTCGAATTGAGTTTTGCCTCTCCACAAAGAAAAGCATTGAAAAAACAGTTTTAGGGACAATTAGTCAAAAACGTTTTTGCTCAATTGGTGTGCGTTTCAAAACAGTGTAATTAAAATTGTGCTATCTCAAAAAAAAGTGTTCAGCAAAATGTTTTGCCATTGAGCATTTTTGCCTAATCGGTGTGCGTCGCCATTAAATTTTTGATAGATATTTGAGAAATCATAGGAATTTCTTAGGGTATCGTGTTTTTCATCCTAACACTTTGTGCAAATTTGCCAATAAGGATTAGAAATTCTGAGAAGTGTCTTTCAAAGACTAAAGTAGTACTAAGGTGAAAAAAGTTAAAAAGAAAAATGTTTGTTTTGTGTTGCATTTTGTCCTTTACGACCTTTTAATTCCCAAGTATCGATATTGGTAGTTAAGATTTAAATAAAATAAAACTACAACCCGCCCCCTGTTTTTGTATTTTCTTGTTTTCCCCTATAACCCATTGTTTTATACAATATAATCGTAATTATTTGTTTAAAATTAGTTTACTCATTATCTGTATAATTTTCTGATAATTATTTCCATCACATGACATCTGAATAAATAAATAATTACTACTCATTAATCATGTTATTTTCACATCGTATGGTATATCTCTTATTGTCATCACAATACTTCTTATTCTCTCTCTTTCTCAAAAGCAATTAGATGTCAATAAATGTGTCACCGAACACTCAAATCATTTCAAGAGTAGTCATTATTATTGTTATATTCTCTCATTTTCTATTTTTTGAATCAATAAATTCAATTGACATTGAAGTTTCTCTTTAATATAACAAACACATTATCAATCTCTTGAAAAAATTATAATTACTTTCTTCTTATTTCAACATTTAGTCTACTATAAAGAATGTGAGTTAAATATTTTATTTATTAATAGATAAATCTGTCTCAAAATGTACTTTTTATTAAAAAAATATATTATTAAATAATATTTTCATTGATTGCTGACTCCTTAGAGCAATTTTTTTTTATAATTTGCAATCTTTTTCCCAACCGTTTTCAAAAATTCTTGATAGTTTTTCCATTATCCGTTACCTTTGTTGCCGTATCTGAAATCTGCACTTTATTACTGTGTTTAATATAATTTTTCTATATTGTCGATAAATTTTCAATCTTTAAATATTTCCCTACTTATTTTCCTTCCATTTTTTTCGAAGCCAACATTATTTTAATTTTTTCAAATACGATTGATTACATTAAGGTGCGCGTCTCGAAAAACCGTTAGAACACGATTCACTACCGAATTACTCTAGGCGGCAAGAGATGGCGTTAGTTTTTCCCATAGGAATACAAGAGATTTATTCCATTTCATTTAAAAGATTCCAGCTAATTAATTAAGGGTAAAAAATTAATTATTTTTTAACACAATGATTACTAATTTAATTATCTATAAGTTATAGAACGAATTTTTTAAAAATATCTTTTATTTAATGCGATTAATCTAAAAAAAAATTTTATTTTTTCGAAAATCAAAAAAAGGGCTTTTATAAGTTGTAGATAATTTAAATAGCTTTAATTAAAAAAAATTTGAGGTCGATAGCTTTAAAATTGTGGCCGCTGAAATCTCCCAAAATTAGAACCCCGAGACGCGCACCTTAAATACATGATATTATCCTATTTGTCTAAAATTAAATATTTCTTTTGAAAATACAGTAGAATCTTGCTAATCTATCTCTGGCCCAAGGGCGTATGTATACAAGGGGAGGTGGGTAAAGGTAAAGGGGTAAAATTACCCCCCCCCCCGCCCCCTGAGATTTGAAAAAAAAATACTTTTTTTCGAAAAAAAAAAATGTATTTTTAATGTAAAATTTTAAAAATTAATACTTAAAAATTTGATTTATATTTATATTCTGACAAACAAGTACAGAATGGGCCTTTAAATTACCGAAATTAAGAAAAAAAAGTGTGCTGTGCGACCAGTCACTCCAGATTACCCCCCCCCCCCCTCCCCCGAGAAACACCTCTGGATCCGCCACTGCTCTGGCCCTATGCCGGATTACCCGAAACATTTATAGACTAGATTTTGAATTCGGTGATACGTAATTTTTTACCAAATTAAATTTCGCCCTGATTTGATTTATTTTTTTAGTTATTCTATGTCTGCCTCTTCGCGTTGGGCCTTCGAGTGGTCACCTAACAAAAAATCTCATGCATTCTTTATCAAAGACGCCTCCCGCACTTTGACTGGTAAGCAAGAGCTATTTCTATAATCAATTGCAATTTTCCACTTTTTTTTTTGTTGAACTCAAGGTTTTAATTGACTTTTATTAAAGTCACTTTAAATTGAATTATTAAAACAAGCTATATTTTAAGAAATTAAAATGTAAGAGGCAAGAGAGATCACTACCCGGATGTTCATGCAAATGCATGGTTGTATAGAAGCTGAATATGTTTCTGAAACTTGAGCAGTTATCCATTTCATGAGTATCCGATTCGAAATAACCTTATTTGTTCGGGGCATATTTGCATTTTTGGTTTTTTTTTTTTTGAAGGAATTCTATGCACAATGCATGCTTTGCCATTTTTAACCTGAACAACCTTATTTTTCATACATATTGAACATTTTTTTAAATCGTTCAGGGGCCCACATCTTGTGGGTACGTGGATGGCGACCACGAGCTGCCCGAGCTGGGACAGGCAGTCCTTCAGTTCTTTAAATGTCTGTCTCTTCCTTCCTCTTTTCAACAGGCGTCAGACCGTACGACGGGCCGGCCTGTCCTATTTCTTCCGGTCGCAAAAACGCTTGATAGGGTTGGAGGAAAATAGTGAGGTCAGCCGACCCCGCATCGCGAGGACAGAAGAAGATTGAACATTTTTTTAAAGAAAAAAGCATGTTTTGAATATTTTTGTGTAGTTGCTTTTAAGGTCTAATTTATGTGACAAAAATTAAAAATTATTTTTAATATTGAATAATGGAACGTGGCTGTAGCTGATATGTTTAATAGGAAAGAGGGTGCAGCCAAATAATTGAGCCTCTATTCAGTAATTGACAGTCTTTATTGGGACGTTTCGGCTGGGATCAACATGGGAAACGGGGTAATTGAGTCTTATTGGGTCGTTTCCCATGTTGATCCCAGCCGAAACGTCCCAATAAAGACTGTCAATTACTGAATAGAGGCTCAATTATTTGGTTGCACCCTCTTTCCTATTAAACAATATTTTTAATATTTTCAAACTTTTGCACTTTTTACAGCAGTGGTTTCCAGACTTTATGTTACCACGCCTCCCTTAAAAATATTTAATCGTATAACGCCTCCCCCCCCCCCCCCCCCACCTATTTTTATAAAATAATACAAATACAAAAATTTTTATTGCAAAAGAAATGTATTGATACAAATTATTACAAGGTGTTTATAAAAATTAGTATTAGAAAGCTTCTATGCCCCCAATGTAAAAAAATCAACATTTCAACTTCAATTTCTTCTTTCAAGTATGCTCCTGTCACTTGCGATGTAGGAAGAATATTTTCTGCGTTCAATAAAATGCGACTCAATTTGTAATAGAGCATATTTTTACTGTTTTTCCCCTTCATTGTGCATATTTGGTCAATTTATAGTGTCTTAATGCATGCATATTTTAAGGTTTGATTGTGCATGAACGTGCTCTAGGGATCACCAATTTTTGAAAATGGCTAAATTATTCTCTCTAAGTTTTCGATTACCTATTTAAGTGTTAATAGTGCAAGTGTATCTATTCTTAAGCACTTGTTGACCTTATAATCCATTCATCTATCTGATTATTCGATCGATTCCTTTAATTACTATTTACGTTTCTTCGCTCATTCTCTCATGCGATGTTAAGTAAAGTAGTTCGAGTTCCCAAAGGTTTGGCCTATTGTTTTTCTAAGCTGTTTTTTTTTCTTTTACTAATGTCTTTATTAATTGTTATTAGGGATTTTACGCAACAACAAAGCAACGGTAACTTCACAAGATGATGAAGATGATATGGTTGAGATCCCAGAAGGAATAGAACATCTAAAACGACCAGAGACAAGTGATCCTAAAGATTCTATTTTCCGAGTGCTACAATCGGTCATATTGATTGCACAATGTTTCAGTTTAATGCCTGTACAAGGATTTCTTGGAAAGGATTCCTCACGACTTCGGTAAAGTAAAAAAAAAAATTCATTAAATAATTATTAAAATAATAAGGTTATGAAAAGTAATAAAAACTGTAATATAAATGGTAAATATTTATTTACTCAAAAAAAAAAAAAATCTTAAACTTTTTTATGTACTCTAAAAAGTTTCGATGTGTGCTTCCCCAGTCGCCTAATCGTCCAAGATGCTCTCAACAACATATTTCCTGACCGTTGGATTGGGAGGAATGGTTCTGTTTTGTGACCGCCTAGAAGTCCTGATTTGACGCCTTTGAATTTTTTCTTTTGGGGCTACGTTAAGAACATCGCGGAAAAAATTCGTGATCTTCAGCATTTAAAAGAAAGAATTTACGCTGCCATTGAGCAACTGTGACTCCTGCAATGCTTCAACACACGTGGTGGGAGATTGATTATCGGCTAGATGTCTGCCGTGCGACGGGGGGAGCACACATAGAAACTTTTTAGAGTACATAAAAAAGTTTAAGATTTTCTGTGTCTTTTGATTATGAGAATTGCAGTAGGTGCCTGGGTTGTATTTTTTGTGTTAATTGGAAAAGACTGTCTTATTATCTTGACCAGTGCTGATGTTTCGAGCCCATTTAACACAAAAAATACAGCCCAGGCACCTACTGAAATTCTCATATACATCTAGTAGTATATGCCTGATTTATGATTTATGACATGTATCAATCAATCTAAACAACATTAACAATTTATCGTCCTGAAGATGGGGGCGATGCGTTCCCGAAACGTTGTCGATATTTTAAAAACCTGTCTGCTTAAATTCCCCTGCTCCTATTATTTTAAAATTTAAACTTTTTTTTAGGGACTGGGTGGGGGGACTATATTAATACTGAGACCTGGTTGAAAAGATAATTTTTTTCGTTGACCTTGCAAGTTACATATAATAACTGACAATTATTTTTTTTATCAGGCCTGCGTGCAAGTTTAATCTGTTAAAATGTATTATTATTTTTTAAAAAATAATATGAAAACAAATTTATTAGTTAGGATCATTGGTTTAGCTATTTATGTTATTTTCCTTGTCAATAATATTATTAATTCTAAATATCGTGTTGAATAAATTACGATTACGGAGTAAATTCAAAATCTTAAAAAAAGCGTAAAAAAAGTTAATGGAGTCATATGCGGTCCTTCTATAAATTCTTCTTTAAGAGCTATACTTGGAAATTTGAAAAATAAATAAAAAAAAAAATTCTAAATAATTTTTAGCCCCATTGTTACTTTTTACGTAATTACATTTCAACCCGTCAATAGAAAATTCACATTCCCACATAAAAGCAAAGAGAAAAAAAATTATTAATTCTCTCATTCTTGTAAATAGAAATCAAAATATAATAAGCATTTATTATTCCCCTTATAAATAATTAATTAAATCGAGAAAGTTAGATTATCTATTTCTATTATTTCATTATTCTACTTATTTTGATTATGATCAGTATTTTTCTATTATTAATCATTTGTTTTGTTATTAGCTTAGTTTGTGATAAAATCTTGATTATTATTTTTGATAAAAAACCATTTGTACTATGAAAGATTTATATCTTGGACAAAAACATTTAAAACATTTTTGATAACTGAGTCAATTTAGACTAGGTCCATAATCATTTAATTTTTAGCGAATATAATTTTATACTATAGTAGGCCTATTTTGGAATTGTCATATTAAGGTTGTGTGTGCCTTAAGGTCTTTTTAGAATCTTTGGCCATATATCTTAATGTCGATATATGTACAGTGGGCTCCACAAGTGCCTGATCTGCTCGAACGTGAAACTTTGAGCTTAGACAACCAAAAATGCTTAGCTTTCGCAAAATGAAGAAATGTATACTCCTCATGATAAAAGCTGAGAGTTTGGTTGCCTAACTGAAAGGGGTTTGCAAACGCTAATTTTTTTTTTTTATTTACACCAATACTCTTCTGTAAATAACAACAAAATCACAGTGGTTTTCAGTCATTAATGAATTAATTGCTTTTCTCTTCTTTTTTATATTATTTAGTTTATATCAATAATATAATCTATTTTTTTTTCAGATTCTCATGGATTAATATTCGGGTTTTTTATTCCTTAATAATTTTGATTGGTTCTTTCTCTATGGTTATTTTTTCTATTCTTCGTTTAATTGCAATTGTTCCTACCTTTAAGCATGCAGGCAAGTATGAATTACGATCCTAGAGTTTAATTTCATGCCCGTATCTGAAAGGCTTCATTTGTTACTCTTCTGATTTGGCTGTATTCAATTCGCTTCGATATATTTGTGTAAACTGAAATAGATAAATTCGCTCTATTCTGATTTATATAAATTCTTTTAATTTAATGAAATTTTAATAATATCTGGTATGAAATAAAGATTCGCTTCTCATTTGAATGCAGGGCCAGAACTACGAGATTTTTTAGGAGGGGCAAAATTTAATTTGCCGCCCCCTCCTTAAAATTTTGTATACAAAATTCATATCATTTTACCTTTTTTTTTTAGTAAATCTTTCTTTAATTGCCGCCCCCTGATATCTGCCGCCCGGGGCACATGCACCCACTGCCCCCCCCCCCTAGATCCGGCCCTGTTTGAATGACCCCTATGTAATAAATAATCCTAAATATTTCTTCTATTTTAGCCGGCGTTATGTTTCATGCCTTCACAACAATGATTTTGATTTTGTTTCTACATTTGGCAACAAGATGGACACCTTTTTTACATAAATGGGAAGAAGTAGAGAAAAAAATAGCGTTCTATGGTTATCCAAAACGACTTTCATGGAAAATCAAAGGACTTACTGGATTGGTGCTTACAGCAGCTTTAAGTAAGGATTAAAAAAAAATTGACCCTAATAATCCAAATAAATCCAGAAGAGGTTTTAAAGCTATTTTACATAGAAAAAATATAACAACCAAAATAACAATCATGATGGTGTATAATTCGACGAACCTGATAGAAATTAAAAAATCTGATGTGACTGGTCGCACAGCTCACAACCAAAGGAGAATAAAAGGGGGCAAAGGGGGCAATTACCCCCCCCCCCTCGAGATTTCAGAAAAATATTTTTTTTAATGTAAAATTTTAAAAATTAATACGTCAAAGTTTGATTTGTATATGGGGCATTCCACGCCAACTCGACCACTTCTGAACCCGACCATTTTTGATTTGGCTGAAACTTTGTCATCTTTTTATACCCTATTGAAAACGTGTTTGAGAATTTTTCAGATTTTCGACCCAGCCAAAAAAAAGTTATAGCATTTTCAAAAAACATCGATTTTTTTTTTAAATAACCGTAAAACTGTCAAAAATTAACTTATCGGGACGATTTTTTTTTGAAATTTTTGTCTTTAAATGTACTTTTCAGAAAAAAATATGACAAAATTTTACAGATTCATCTTGAACGTTTTTTGACATTTTCGTAAAAAAACAAAAATTTCGGGATGAATGACACTTTTTTTTAATTTTTTTTTATAAAAAACTTTGATTTTTCTACAAATGTTATGAAAATTTCAGAGTGGGATTATTTCGCTTTCTATTTTTTTATTTTTGAAAAAAAAATTTTTTTCTCCGCTTATTTATCATGATGGTGCCTTAAATTCTTCCAGGATTGACTGAGATTCTAGAAAATTGAAGAAAATAATAATAATAATAGTTAGAGGTGATGAAAATCGAGATAATTCCATTTATCCTGAAAAAATTAGAAATTAGTTGTGTATTCAACTACTGAAGTATTTGAAGGTCAAGTAAAAGCTTAGAAACATGGGCGAATTAGGGGGTGCCAGGGGCCGCCTCCCAGAAAGCTCCTTGCCCCAAGAAAAATTGAAGGGGGGCCATGGGACCAGCCATCCTCCGGTGGGCCTGGAAAGCCCCATATTTTCTCAATTTTTCTTGGGGCAAGGAGCTTCTGGGAGGGCCAGCCCCCCTGGCACCCCCTAGTTACGCCCATGTTTCTAAGCTTTTATTTGACGCTTCAAATACTTCAGTAGTTGAATACACAACTAATTTCTAATTTTTTCAGGATAAATGGAATTTTCTCGACTTTCATCACCCCTAACTATTATTATTATTATTATTTTTCTTCAATTTTCTAGAATCTCAGTCAATCCTGGAAGAATTTAAGAGCACCATCATGATAAATAAGCGGAGAAAAAAAAATTTTTTTTTTTAAAAAATAAAAAAAATAGAAAGCGAAATAATCCCACTCTGAAATTTTCAGAGCATTTGTAGAAAAAATCAAAGTTTTTTATAAAAAAAAAAATTAAAAAAAAAGTGTCATTCATCCCAAATTTTTGTTTTTTTACGAAAATGTCAAAAAAAACGTTCAAGATGAATCTGTAAAATTTTGTCATATTTTTTTCTGAAAAGTACATTTAAAGACAAAAATTTCAAAAAAAAAATCGTCCCGATAAGTTAATTTTTGACAGTTTTACGGTTATTTAAAAAAAATCGATGTTTTTTGAAAATGCTATAACTTTTTTGGCTGGGTCGTAAAATCTGAAAAAATTCTCAAACACGTTTTCAATAGGGTATAAAAAGATGACAAAGTTTCAGTCAAATCAAAAATGGTCGGGTTCAAAAGTGGTCGAGTTGGCGTGGAATGCCCCATATATAATCTGTTAAACAAGTACAGAATGCACCTTTAAATTCCCGAAAGTAAGAAAAAATAAAAAACTGTGCGACCACTCACACCAAATTACCCCCCCCCCCCCCCCCTCCTCAGAAACTCCTCTGGATCCCACCTTCCACACAACTTTCTCTTACCTTCGGTAATCGAAAGTTGTGTTCTGTGCTTGTCACACAAGATTTTTTGTCAATTTTCAAATAAAAATTAACTGTTTTCAACAAATTAATAATTATATCTTGCAATACTTTCGTTTTATACTTGAATGACTCTTGAGCTAAATTAAATTTTTTTAATTAATCTTTTATTTAAGTGCCCAAGATGTTAAGGGGCAGAAATCTATTCCTATCTATATAGAAAATCGTATTATGATTATAAATATGTACTAATTTTTTTTTTTTTTAGTTGAACACGTGTTGAGCAATCTCAAACAACTACGTCATTCTTTAATGTGTAATACGGGACAAAATTGGATTAGAAATTATTTTACTTCTTATTATCCTCAAGTTTTCAACTATGTCATCTATCATCCTATTATTGCTTTTTTGGTCATTGTTGTCAAATTGATTGCTACATTCAGCTGGAATTTTCTTGATTTATTCATTATTGTCATTAGCTTGGCGCTATCTGAGAGATTTAAACAAATTAATCTACAATTACTTTATTTGGAAGGAAAAGTGAGTACAATTCATATCTTTATACTGTATACTTGTTATTTTAATAAAACATGTGCTGCAAATGGGTATCTAGAGACAATGTCTCGCAAGAGTCACGTAGGTGTGTGGCTTAAGAGTTTTATACCTTCTTTTCGAATAATATAAAAATTAGAAATAAAATTGAATGTTGCAGCAGCAGATTAAGGATCAGAAAGAAAATTTTTCATTATATATATATATATATATATATACTAGGCGTATTCGGAAAGTATTGTTTTTTTTATAGCCAATTTTATTTTTACATGAAAAAACATGTCTTATCCTTTTTTTCAACATAGTGTCCGCCAATGTTCAAACACTTGTCGTAGTGGTTGACCAGTTTTTGTACACCATCTGTAAAGAAACTCTCCGCCAGTATCGATAGCCACGATTCCACAGCATTTTTCGTCTCATTGTTAGATCCTAAAGGCTTGCCACCTAGCCTGCAGAAACAAATGATAGTCGGACGACGCCGAGTTCAGGCTGAAGGAATTGTGTTGCTCCATGACAATCCTCGGCCCCATTCTGCTGGTGTCACTCAATCTCTTATTCGACAGTTTCATTGGGAAAAATTCGGTCACCCTCTGTATCGCACTTGCGTCGTTCCACTATCACTTGTTCCTGTACATAAAGCGCGAGCTAGGTGGCAATCGCTTTGGATCTGACGATGAGACGAAAATTGCTGTAGAATTGGGAAGTTTCTTTGGAGATTGTATACAAAAACTAGTCACCCTCTACGACAAGTGTTTGAATATTAATAAGAGGGTAAAAATGAGAAATGCAGCTAAGGTTATTTCTTTATTTGGTTAATTCACACAGCTGACGTTTCGGTTCCGTGTTTGAACCATCTTCAGAGCTGGCGAAAAGTCATTATGAAAGTGTCATAGTGAATTTTATACATTGTTGAAAAATTCTTATATAATATATATACACACAGTGAGACGACCAGGTACATAATTTTATAAAAAAATGTACCTGGTCGTCTCACTGTGTATATATATATTATAAAAGAATTTTTCAAATTTGTGTTTATCATTTGGCAAAATTGTGTCTCTGGGCTCGAACCAGGACCTTCACGCGGCGGACTCTAGGTCTCTTATTTTAATTTTTGTCTAAGATCCAATTTCTAACTATGTCATAGATTGATTGATTTTGAAAATTTCTAACTTTTTTAAAACAACTATTATTAAAAGAAAAATATTTTTTTTCTATAAAAATTTATTTTTTTTTAGAATGAATTTTTTATAATATTATAGGATATTCCAGAAAGAACTTGGCGCCGTTTACGTTTGGACTTCAATACACTTTCTCTTCTAACCAAATTTATAGATTCAGAAATTTCTCCAATTGTCTTACTCTCATTTGGAAATAATTTATATTTTATATGTCTTCAATTATTAAATACAATCAAGTGAGTAATATTTTTGTTTTTTCTTTATTAAATGAATAATTGTTTTAAGAAGTCTAAAAACTGATCAGACTTCTTGGCAGTCGGATACAAAACCTCGAGGAAACCATCTACTTTTACTGGTCTTTTATATATTTGATCGTTCGAGCCTCATTGGTCTCGTTATACGGAGCTCGGATTCATGAAGAAAGTCTTTTACCAGCGAGATATTTATATTCTGTTCCACCAGAGAGCTATTGTGTTGAAGTAATTTCATATTTATTAATTGAATTTATTGAATATATTTTTTACAATTATTAATATATTTCAGGTGGAAAGGTTTATTCAACAGGCAACAAGTGATCGCGTGACAATCACAGGAATGCGTTTTTTTTCATTAACGCGCAATTTACTTCTTACTGTAATAATAATATTTAAATAATAAAATGCAACAGAAGAAGATTTTCCTTAACTATAAAATTTTTTTTGTTTTTTTAGATTGCTGGAACAATTGTAACGTATGAAATAGTTCTCTATCAATTAGGAAGTAATTTGGATCTTGTCAATGTCAACGAAAATAATTCAACAAATGCATGTTAGATTTCAAACTGTTGATTTACTAAAAAAAATAAATATATGCTACCTTTGATTTGACTGATTAGAGATTAATTAAATAAAATTGTTTTATTTATTTATTTGCATTTGTAATAATTGAAATGAAAATAATTGGAGCCAGGAAGTTGACGTTCATCTCGCCCTGATTCTAAATTTATTTTCTTCAATAACCCTGAATCTAAAATTGTATTAAAGAGGCCTGTACACGAGCAATATATATTGCTCAGTAAAAATATTCCGTAAAAATATATATATATTCCGTAAATAGATTATTAATAAAACAATATACATTGGCCAATACAAAATTCACCTCAATTACATTTATTAATTGCAAATATTTTGATATTAATATAATAATATCATCATCAGTGCATTGTAAAAATATAGTGAAATATTACAAAAATAGTTGTTAAACAATTTGTAATATGTAAGCGAGGTGAATAGCTTAATCAATATGTAGAAGGATGAGTGAAAAGGCCAAGCAGCTATTATTATTTCTTTATTGGTATTAAACCCACAGCGACGTTTCGGTCGACTATGCGACCATCTTCATGGCTAGGGTTACTAGTTGGCTAAACTCTAGCCATGAAGATGGTCGCATAGTCGACCGAAACGTCGCTGTGGGTTTAATACCAATAAAGAAATAATAATAGCTGCTTGGCCTTTTTACTCATCCTTCTACAATTTGTAATATTTCACTATATTTTTAGAATGCCCTGATGATGATATTATTATATTAATATCGAAATATTTGCAATTAATAAATGTAATTGAGGTGAATTTTGTAATGGCCAATGTCTATTGTTTTATTAATAATCTAATTACGAAGTCAATTTGGAGAAGTTTTTACTTATATTCCGTAAAAATATTTTTACAGGAGTGTGTTCGTATGGCTCGACAATATATCCCTGATGTGGGCAATGCAGCCACAATATGGCCCTCATTGCTACTAGTTGCCGGCAAGGTTTTTTTGATATCGGTGACTGAGCGAAAATAAGGCAATATTGCCAAGCAACACTGTTGCCAAAACATTGTCGAGAAATATTGGACTATATTATACATTGCCCAGGAATTTTTCTGCAATACATTGCCTAAAAATATTGCCGGGCAATGTTTTAAGAAATATTGTTGTTACTCATGTAGAGGCCCATTAAGAAAACACTCATTTTCATTAAAAAGTTATAAAAATCTTTTAAAGTCTAGATGGCCAAGATCTCCAGTCTTTTCGGGGCATCGGTGTGATGCCCTTTCCACCACAGGACCCTGGAAACAAATTTACAGATTTCTCTCTTCAATTCTCTTATTAGAGGGCGATCTCTATTTGTATATAGGGAATGTGAAGCATTTGGTCATTGGTCCTGTGTAAGAATATGGCCCTGTCATGTGTAATGGTCCTGTGACTGAGGTCCCGGAAAGGCTGGAGATTCTTGATACGATTTCCGAGGGCCTTGGGGTACACACACGACAGACAGACAGACCATGTCGCGAAAACCACTTTTTTGGATTCAGGGGACCTCAAAACGTGAAGATCCATCAAAATCTCGACATCGAATTTTTGACATGAATCCAATACTTTCTCTCTATATATATATTACATATATACATAGGTAAGAGAAAGTAACAAATATTTAATTCTTATTTTACAAATTTTTGAGTATATTTATTGCCCGTGTATTTCTCTAAATAAGAGAATTATAAATTATAAAGATTTCATAATAGGCCTATTTGTATATCTTTTCAATTAAAATAATTTGGATCTTTGCCAATTTCCAATTTATATGGGCTCTATGGGCCAAGTTGCTAGGCCAATGAGAGTCCATCATAGTAGAAGAAAGTTGGTATGTATCAGCTGGGTACCGAGTCTAAGCTCGCTTGCTTATATTTCATTGGTTAGCCGCAGAACACCTTAGTGGAGCTTCGACTCCCTTAGTGCGAACATCCTCTGTGTCGAAATTTTTAATTATTCTCAGTTGTATCATGGCGTCGATTATTGGTAGCAGCTCCAGAGCGTCGCTCCGCAAAAAATTCGATTTTCTTCTAAACTTTAAAGCCATTAAAGGTAAATTTCAGTTCATTCGTTATATTTATTCATTATCTAAATATTAATTAATCATAAAAATAATTCCTTACCAAAAATTTACTATTTATATATACGTACACGTAATTAATGCCTTGGTTAATCAGGAATATAGAAATATTAGTGCTATTAAGTTAATATTATTAGATTAGGGTTTATATTATAATATATTTAAGGAGGTATTTAGTGAGATTAATTAAGTAACGTGTAGGTTTCAGCACTTATCTGAATTAATATCATACTCATTGAAATTTTTTTTATTTAATTGTTGTATTTAAAAAATTTCGTTATTCTTTGACCTCACCTTGTTAAGTGAATTTCTAAAAAAAAAAAAAAAAAATTCATTAAGAAAACATTTTTTCTAATAATATTCAAATCAAGTTTTAATAATAATAATAGATTGAATCTACAACTATTAGATTTAATTCATTTTGCCTTCTTCACATCTAAATTTCATACTTATTAACTAATTAATAACCTTCCTGTTATACATAGTTTGTTTTGTTCAAAGTAAATGTGAAATAGTGGGATGAACCCTAGGCTTAAAACTTGTTTATTTAATAGCATCAGTGCCGGATTACCCATTAGGTGGAGTAGGTGATCTCCTATGGGCCCCACGCTTTTTAGGGGCCCCGCAAAATTAGATCTTTTTAAACTCTTGCGGTATCTGAGGCAATTTAGACCCCGTCGGTATTTATTTAAATTGGTAACCAATTCAATTGAAATAAATTTTTGTCACGGATGCGAACCAGCGAGTGAGTAATCTAGTAAAAATGGCAAGCATTGTAGAAGAATATATAATTATTTTTCCGAGAGGAAGGGGCCCCTAACTCATTTTTGAAGATTTACCCCCCTACACTCTTTATATACATATTTTAAAATTATATAATGTTTTATTCAATGGGAAAGATTGTCCCACAAGCCCCATGGGGACATTTTGAACATTTCGGGCGAAGGCCCGGGCTCTAAAACTGTTGTGTAATAAAATCATATTGGTAAAATTATTAGCTGACAGGGCCCCGAGATTTCGAATGCCTAGGAGCCTCCGTCTTGCTTAATCCGGCACTAAATTAGCATTGGCCAATATTTCGATTCCATATTTCCATCTTAATTAAGAAATTCATAAAGCAATCCATCTCTAGTAAAATATAACTATAAACTTTTCAAATAAATAAACTGGTCTTAATTTCTATCTTATTGATAAGGTAGTCAAAGAGGAAAAATATTATTTATTTTTCCTTTACACCTGCAAGTCAGAACCTGTATGAGACCTAGGTGTTTCCTTGCTTTATATATATTTTTAGGAATATAAATAATTCTAAAGATACCCTTTCTTTCAAATTTAATATTTTTATTCATTGCAATTTTCTTCATACTATATATCAATTCAATTCAAGTATTTCTTGGGGAAAAAAAACTGGTTAACTTCTTTGTAGATTCCATTCCAATTAAGTGCCTGTTAACATTCATGAAATTCACAAATGGAAAGAATACATAAGGATTTCTCTATACATTTTCTATGGGAGAAATCATAGCTTTAAGAATTGATAACTCAAAAAGTTATAGGAATTTCAAGATGAAAAGAAATTTCGTGTAATCCCTAGATGGTCTTCTTTAAGCATAAATTTTAAATAATTTTTACTTTTCTAAGATATGCTAAAATAATATTCATTTTTAAAATTTAATTAAGGATTGAAAGAGGGCAAGTACGGGTGCAGCAAATAAAGGGAGCCTTTGGATGCTAAGTGTCGAAAAGGTGGCGTTTCGGACAAAATTTTTTTTATTCGTCCATCCTGCCGCACCCACACTTGCTCTCTTCCAATCCATAACATCAACAACAACTTCTCTTCAGCTTATAAAATTTAATTAATATTGCTAAGTAGGAGTAATTAAACGATTCCTTTGATCTATCAATTTCGGTGGACCTGCGACCATGATGATTTTTTTACCATATAGGGCCTAGTGGCTCAAAATATATAAATATATATATATATATATATATAGTATAGGCTTAATTATGTCGATGGAGAAATTTTAAATTACACGCTCATTTGATTGGATTATCATATATAAAATAATATTCTTTGAAATGAATAATTTTTCAAAAATATTTTTTTTGACTTGTCTTGAATGTATTTAAATAAAAATACTGAATTTATTAAAATTTTAATACTCTAAATAATAAGGTATTTTATACATCGATGTATATTCAAAGATATTTTAAATAAATGGAAAATGTAATATCTTATATTCTTTGACCTCTCTATTATGCTTTTACGGCGTCATTTCATTTATAAAAAGGCTTGCATTTCTGTGTTGTTGCTAAAAACGCCGGCACCATCTTGGATTTGAAAATATTTAAAATTATAATTCATTTCTCACAAGTTTTACTTGGATTGGAACAATTAAAAGCATAAGGTATTAACATACAAATACTAGAGTTTCTCGTTGAATTAATAAATTTTAATGAATAGTAATATAACTTTATTTAAATAAGACGACTGTTAATCTCAAGTAGAAGAATGACTGCCTCACAGTCAGTCTATTGTGTAAAATTAAAAAAAAGAAAAAAAATTAGAACACTTATTATTAAATGAGCTATTTAATAAAATAAAGTGAATTCGGTATCATGGAATGAATTTGCACGCAGATTAATTTCCATATCTTGGAAAAAATGAAATTATTTGAAAGGACCCTTCCTTATATAAATAAAACTAATTATTTATTTAATTGAATTAAATTTATTTGAAAATGAATTTTATTACCGGTATATAATTAAATGTGGAGTCAGAGAGAAACCAATTTTGGTGATCTAATTTTGTAAATTAATTCCAAAAAGAAAATATCTGATTGTGTCATTAGTTATCAATATTAATAAATTAACACTCTGACTGCACATTTAGCTATATAAAATATAGATTCAATAATATTACCTCTTTATTATTAGTTCTTTTCATTGATTAACGAGCAAAATTAATGTTTTGATTTTCTTTCTAGATGGAAAAAAATTTTCAACTAGCAAATGGACTTGCTGCTTTTATAAAATTTGTTTGCATCCAATGACTGGAATTCAACCAACGCTGTTTCGGATTAAAAGGTGAGAAAATCAATTAAATATTAATGATAATAATTGATTCTTTTATATATTTTATATCCAATTCAAACAGATCAACAACTTTTGACAGATATTATAACCTAAAAATTGATATATATTTTTCTATGATGAATCATTAACTAGGCTACAAATATAAACATTATTTCATTAATAATAAATAATATTAAAATTTCAATTTGTTAATTGTGATATTTATATTCAAAATTAAATTCATAATTATTTTTGAAGAAAAAAAAAAAAAAAGACACTACCAATATTTTAGCAAACCGCGAAAATTTAAAATTTACTGTACATCTCTATATATAAATTAAAATAAATTTCAATCGCAAATTCTTATTCTGATAGAGAATAATAATAATATATTTTATAAAAATTTTAAATTGAAATGATTTAAAAAATGCTTTTTGAATTCATTTCAGAACCATCGTAAGTTTTGCTAAGATTACTCCACGACCACGTCGATATCTCCTGAGCTGCCAACAATTGATAAAGAAGAAGGAAAGGACAACAACCTCACTGTTCTCTTCAATCGGTCGGTCTTCGGCTTCATTGGTTACATCACGACTACTAGTAGTTCGACGAGCATCTTTTCTCAACTCTGCCTCGGTGTTTCAACTGTAACAAAAGGCCAGTTTAAACAATTGCGTGGCGCTACTAGATAGATAGTTAACTAGGGCTAAAATCAGAGAGTTAGGATGTCTAATATAATTTTCTTTGCATGAACCTTTTTTTCTAGCGTCCCCTTTTTTTTTTTTTTAATATTCTTGAATTTTATTTATTAATATTAAATAGCCTACTCATAATTTACATATTAATAAATAAATTCATCCCCAAGTGTTTAGTTTTTAGAATATAAGGAATATGTGTATTAGTTTAATTTACTGGGTCTCTCTCTCTCTCTTTCTTTATATATCTATCTATTCTTTATTTTTAAGACATACACACATATTTCTTATTATAGGTTTATTTAGTTAGATAGACTGGTAGGTAGTAATTGAAAGCGGGGGGCGATTAAATATGCGCACACGCTTAATTTTTAAGAATTTAGACTTAAAAAGATTTCTCTTTTTATTCTTCTGAAATCATGTTCAATAGCATTTTGTTTTCTCTGAGTGGCATAGGTGTCGCATTGTTAAAAATCCTCTTTCGTTGTTCCCACTTTAGGTAGGGCTAATTATGTGTTTTGGAGGATCACATGGTTCAGGCAGGGACTTTCCCACAAAGGAAAGCATATGCTAATGAACTGAATTCCGAAGAGAGGGGAGAATTCTCTATCGTATGTATGAATGATTGTTTGACGAAAGACATATCTTTTTGTCTTTCTCTGAAGCCTGTGGTAATCTGTGCTCTTTTCTTGACTAGATTGTCTCAATAGAGTTTGAGTTAATGGCTATTATTCTAGGGACATCGGTGTAGGATTGTTTAGTTGATAGGGTTCTTTTTTTTCAGCATGGATAACAGCCAACGCCATTCGCTGATTGAACTAAACAGTCTACCGGTGGAGAGTATTGTATTGCCACGGCTTCCAACCTAACTTCTTTCTGCAGACCAAATTATTTCCAATTTTTACTTTTTTTAGTTCGCTAATTTATGGCATGATAGAGGAAGTGATTGGATTGGATTTAATTGGTCTGTAAACAATTTTCGATAAAAACCTATCAAAATTGATGTGAAAGTATGCATGTATATTTCCTTTTCAAATTTCCTCTTTTTCTTCTTTTACCTTTCCTGGGCTGGGCGTCTTTCATCGTTTCGCTTTCGTTTTATGTAAAATCAAGGTTACAATACCTTATCGGGAGTGTCGTGTTCGCGATCGGTTTTTTTTTCAAGAAAGAAGAGATTCTACACTGAAGAGATAGATTAGATTAGGTGACCATCTGAGTCACAATATTATATATATAGGGCCTTAGCAGCTAGATTCCTCCCAAGACAGGCCTAACGAAGTAGTCTACAGGGTAAGTTAATTAATACTTACAGTATATATACCTATATACAAAATTTTAATATTCTAATAATGTTTTTTATTTTGTTTTAGATCAACGGATTGGGTTAGGGTGGTCAGTGGGGCCCGTACTACTACTCTAAAGGGTGCCGTATCATCGAGAATTATTGTAATAATTTAGTCAACAATTAGTTCAAACATTTAAAATTAGAAAAATATTTATAATGATTAATTTTAAATCCTTTATTAGGTGGCATCATTACACCAACCATTTGATGGATAGCCTACTAATTGAAAATAACAATTTACAAATTTTGGAGAAACGTACCGTATAAATGTAATAAAGATTTTTAAAATTTTTTTAAGATTCTACTCTATTCAATTTATTTATAATCACATTTAATACTTGCAGGCTAACATCAACGCATTTGCATCATCAAAGCATTTTTTTGAATTTCTTCGTATACAATTATACTTAAATTTAAATATGTTAAACTGCTAATCAAAGGAAAATAAGAAGTGAAGAAATAAGAAAAAAACTATATACCAAAAACAGAATTCTATTTACATCGATGTAAGTTAATATTAATACAATTTCAAAATATTTTGATATTCATTTAGCCTATAATAAGAGTGAATATTTGCAGATAAATATGTCTCCTCCAATGGACAAATACCCACAGAGTCTACTCACTAAGAACAACGTATTTACAAAGAAGAAAATCACACTGAATGACGAATTTAAATAAACCGACAATTATGTATGTACTGTAATATTTTTATATATAATTTACAAATTTCTTTAATAAGAGTCTTTTTTTAGATTGAATAAATAAAACAACTTCACTTCTATGGGTGGATTGGCGGGCTATATGGGGAGCTGGGAGGCCCGTAAAAAATTATATAAAATATATATATATATATATATATAAAACAAAGAAAAAAAAAAAAAAGAAAAACCACTCAGGGGCTCACATCTGGTGGGTACGTGGATGGCGACCACGAGTTACCCGAGCTAGGACTGGTATTACTTCAGTTCCGTTTATACCAGCCTTTCTTCTACCCCTATTACCCCAACTTCAAGATTCAAGCCAGAAGAAAAGAAAACTTCGAGAGTCAAGAGTATAATTAATGAAGACAAAGCGAAAAAAAAGACATCTTACAGTTTTTTTTTTTTTAAATTCTTTTAACACCGAATTTAAATCAGCTAATTTCAATTTTGATAAAAGATATAAGAAGATAAGAAAGAAAAAGAAAATATATCAACGAGGTATGATATTGATGTTAATTCAATTTCCAATTATTTTTACATTCATTTATTATAATATTGGTAATTTTGCAGATGGCTTAACAAACTGACACTCTCACAATTGAACGGAACATTCATCTCCTTTTCGGTTTCAAGATATACTCACTCGGCTTATTATGCTTTTAGTGCTGTCACTACCCCCTGTCATTTCTTCTTCTTGTTCAAACGTTTCTACCTTGACTTGAAACACCTACAAGGTCGATCTACTAGGCGGTTTAATTTCTGCCTCCATCTAAATTGGAAACAAATATAGAAGAAGGTAATTTTAAAAACTCTAATCTTCTTGTATTAATACCAATAGGTGAGGGAGCGTTGAAATACAAGAGCCACTTCACAAATTGTCTTCATGTATTACTTTCAGTTTCGTGGACAATCGGAAGTTTTGAAAAGATTACCCTATGACGACTTGGATAGTTTCTGAGATCTGAATCATCATCGACTTTACAACAAATGATAAAGAAGAAGGAAAGGACAACATACGCACTGTTCTCTTCAATCGGTCGGTCTTCGGCTTCAATGGTTACATCACGACTACTACTGTAGTTCGACGAGCATCTTTTCTCAACTCTGCCTAGGTGTTTCAACTGTAACAAAAGGCCAGTTTCAACAATTGCGTGGCGCAACTAGATAGATAGTTAACTAGGGCTAAAATCAGAGAGTTAGGATGTCTAATATAATTTTCTTTGCATGAATCTTTTTTTCTAGCGTCCCCTTTTTTTTTTTTTAATATTCTTGAATTTTATTTATTAATATTAAATAGCCTACTTATAATTTACATATTAATAAATAAATTCATCCCCAAGTGTTTAGTTTTTAGGATATAAGGAATATGTGTATTAGTTTAATTTACTGGGTCTCTCTCTCTCTCTTTCTTTATATATCTATCTATTCTTTATTTTTAAGACATACACACATATTTCTTATTATAGGATTTTTTTTTTATTTAGTTAGATAGACTGGTAGGTAGTAATTGAAAGCGGGGGGCGATTAAATATGCGCACACGCTTAATTTTTAAGAATTTAGACTTAAAAAGATTTCTCTTTTTATTCTTCTGAAATCATGTTCAATAGCATTTTGTTTTCTCTGAGTGGCATAGGTGTCGCATTGTTAAAAATCCTCTTTCGTTGTTCCCACTTTAGGTAGGGCTAATTATGTGTTTTGGAGGATCACATGGTTCAGGCAGGGACTTTCCCACAAAGGAAAGCATATGCTAATGAACTGAATTCCGAAGAGAGGGGAGAATTCTCTATCGTATGTATGAATGATTGTTTGACGAAAGACATATCTTTTATGTCTTTCTCTGAAGCCTGTGGTAATCTGTGCTCTTTTCTTGACTAGATTGTCTCAATAGAGTTTGAGTTAATGGCTATTATTCTAGGGACATCGGTGTAGGATTGTTTAGTTGATAGGGTTCTTTTTTTTCAGCATGGATAACAGCCAACGCCATTCGCTGATTGAACTAAACAGTCTACCGGTGGAGAGTATTGTATTGCCACGGCTTCCAACCTAACTTCTTTCTGCAGACCAAATTATTTCCAATTTTTACTTTTTTTAGTTCGCTAATTTATGGCATGATAGAGGAAGTGATTGGATTGGATTTAATTGGTCTGTAAACAATTTTCGATAAAAACCTATCAAAATTGATGTGAAAGTATGCATGTATATTTCCTTTTCAAATTTCCTCTTTTTCTTCTTTTACCTTTCCTGGGCTGGGCGTCTTTCATCGTTTCGCTTTCGTTTTATGTAAAATCAAGGTTACAATACCTTATCGGGAGTGTCGTGTTCGCGATCGGTTTTTTTTTTCAAGAAAGAAGAGGTTCTACACTGAAGAGATAGATTAGATTAGGTGACCATCTGAGTCACAATATTATATATATAGGGCCTTAGCAGCTAGATTCCTCCCAAGACAGGCCTAACGAAGTAGTCTACAGGGTAAGTTAATTAATACTTACAGTATATATACCTATATACAAAATTTTAATATTCTAATAATGTTTTTTATTTTGTTTTAGATCAACGGATTGGGTTAGGGTGTACAGTGGGGCCTAAGAAACCGAAAAACACTGAATCTACATGAGCTAATGTTATAAGAAGATAAGAAAGAAACAGAAAATATATCTCCGGGGTATGTTATTAATATTAGATGAATTTCCAAATATTTTTATATTAATTTATAACATTGGTTATTTTTTCTGCAGCTGACTTACCATACTCCAACAAGTGAACATTCTTCTCCGTTTCGGATTCTCTATCAAGCCTGGCAGATTTCGCTTTTGGTGCCGCCGCCATTAATACCTGTCATGGCCTATCTTTCTACCTTCATCTAAATTCATCTAAAATTGAAAACAAATACAGAAAAAGGTAATTAATTAAAGTTTCTTTACTCTATATAGATGGTAGTTGTGGCTGTAGATATTTAGTAAAGGATATATGAAGGCAAACGCAGCCAAGAAAAATATATACCTATAAATAGACTGAAGATGATACATAATAAATAAACCGAAACTGTTCCAGCTGATTGGTGAAAGCATTCAGAGCTATTTTTCATGTTTGCCTCTGCCGCCTCGATATATCCTTTACTATATTGATGGCATCCCCTATGAGTCCAAAAATGTGAGTCTCGAAAAATAGTGTCTGTCTGTCTGTCTGTGTGTGTCTCTATGGACAAATTATATTGTTCAAATAAAAAAAGGATTAATTAATAATTGGAAAAGAGCAAATGCGGGACCAGTAAAGAAAAGAAAAGAAGAAAGCCATTGAATGCCAAATTCTGTAAGGAGGCGTTTCGAACAAAATTCGTCTATCTTCATTCCTTAAAGGCTTATAATCTAATATAATTCAAGCACAAAGTTGTTATTAGTGTTGTGGCAAAAAAGTCCGTAGTCATGTATATTTTTTTAAAAGGGCGAGTGTTTAAGCCAAAGTGAGAGTATTAGAGACTCTCGACCTTTTATAAAATATACGTATGAATGAGCACAGACTTTTGTGTCACAAAACCAATGATAACTTTGTGCCTATATTAAATTAGATTGAAAGCCTACAAGGATAAATTGTGTCTCCTTTAGGCATTTGTCATCAAAGGGATTTCTTTTCTTTGCTGCTCAAGTTCTTGTTCTTTTTCATCTCGTAACATAAACAGCAGCAACTTCTCTCCGGATTATTATTAATTTATTAATATTCAAATATCAATTATGCACTTTAAGTATGTTCATTTTATGATGGGACAAACATCTCATGGCCGGCCCCCTGGGAATCGAATAGATCCTATCCGAGATATGGTGGGCTTCCTTTTGCTCCAGGCCGTCAACAAACTCTAAAAAATACTCACATTACTTATTATAGATGTATTTGGCATAGCATATCTCCTCCGAGATAATTGAGGTGAGAAATCTTTAGAGGTCAGCCCTCTTGTTAAAGCAAAACTGGAACAAATATCATGGTCTAATCTAACACTCTAATCTAATTAGGGTTTTGCTGACTTACAGTTCAGTAGGTTTTTAGATAAAACCAAAATGTTTGTCGAATTACTGCCAATGACGAGTGCCTGCCTGCCTGCCTGACAAGTAAAAAACTTTTCACTAAAGATTTCTTACTCCAATTCTCTCGGTACAAAATATAATGATGCCAATTCCATATAATAATAATAAGATATATGATTGATTATTTGTTGAGCTCTTGTGTTTTGGTTGAGAGTCCGGTAGCCTGATGCGAAACGAAGCTCAACGATGAACCGGATAGGCTGGAAATCCTGATATCCTGGTATCAATTCCTGAGAGGCCATGGAATGTTTAACTTGACAACAAATAAATATACTCAGAAAATTTTGTTAAATATGTCTATCTAGGACTAGTAAAGTCCGAGTTGATTGAATATTAATATCTTATTAATGGGGATATGAATTCATCTCAAAAACTATTTAACTATCAAACATTTTTTCTTAAATTATTTTCAAGAAAAGTGAATTTTTGTCTTTTTTTTTTTTTTTTTTTGTTTCAAATAATTTTTACTTTTCTAAGATATGCCAAAAAAATATTCGTTTTTAAAATTTAATTACGGATTGAAAGAGAGCAATTATGGGTGCAGCAAATAAAGAGAGCCTTTAGATGTTAAATGCCGAAAAGGTGGCGTTTTGGACAAATTTTTTTTTATTATTAGGAGAATTTTTAATTTGTACAGTATTTATATATTTTTAATAAATATTTAATACAAAAATGTGGTCTA